>OZ038396.1:12534641-12773392 GCA_964036045.1 Eutreptiella sp. 'Long Island Sound 2002'
GGGGGCCGTTGAGGGCTGTCATGACAGCCTACGAATGATGCAATGCCCACTCAGAAAAGGGCAGTCTGAGGACGGGTGATGGCTCATAACGTGATAAAGTGGGCCGCCAAGGACCCCTGAGGGCAATTGTTATTGTAGAAAGGACGAAGTTCGACTTTTCTAGGCCTATAACAGTCGAACCCCCCGTCGAAAGTTCGAACTTTTCTGGCCCCTGGAAATGGAACGGGTCCCCTTCCATTTCTAGGGGCGGCCAGAAAAGGTCGAAATTTCTATGGGGGGTTCGACTTTGGGCTCTAGGCCCAGAAAAAAGTTGGGAACTCCGTCTTTTCTACCTTAGAACGGAACTAAGGGCCCGGAATGCGCGGCTGGCCGGTGCGCGACCGGAGGAATTTTGCGGAGGAATTTTCTGGACTGCGAAAAGTCAACCATTTCGGGCCCTATTCCGTTTTAAGAAAAACTTTCCCCCCTTCCTTCAAAATGATCAGCGCATCATTGGGGTCATTGTACGGGGTCTGTGTCGGGGGGTCGGAGTGGGGGGCCCCTTTTTGGTCGGCCGACTTCGTAATTCATAATTGGTCATGAAGTGGGGAGGCCCTCGTGGCGCAGGCATTTCTGTGCCGGCCGATCCCCCGTCTGCCCACGCGCCGTTGGAGGCCCGGCCCCGCCCACACCCGCGACTCGCAGGCCCTCGTGGACAAGCTGCGGCCCGAGATCTCGCTCCTTGAGAACCCGCCCGGAATGAACATGCTCCGTGCCTTCGGGCATCTCATGAACCAATACGCCGCTGCGTACCATGGCTACCTGTGGTATGTGGAGGGTGTGTGTGTGTGTGAGGGGGGGGGGGTGGGCTGCCAGAACTTCACATGCTCATCTTCTATCAACAGACCGAACGACGTCTCGGGCTGCCCTGCGGCTCCGGAGGGGTTTTGTTTCACCGCGTTTCTTGCTTTGTCCTTGTTTTCGCGGTTCTCATCGTGTGTGTGGGGGGGGGGGGGGGCGCAGGGGGAGTGGGTGGGAGGCAGGGAGTGGGAGGGAGGGAATGGAGGGAGGGAATGGGAGGGAGGGAGGGAGGGAGGGAGTGGGAGGGAGGGAGTGGGAGGGAGGGAGTGGGAGCAAAGCACGTGGGACGGTGCGCCAACCGCCTGCGCTGGGACCGTCTACGTGGCGGCGATTTGGACTGTGCACCAGACACACGACGCGGGACTCACCCATCCACACGCCCCCCCCCCCCCCCCCCGCATCGTTTGTTGGTGCCCGAGCGCTGTGGCGTGTGTGTGGGCGCCCGCACCGCGTGGGAAGGCGCGCGCGAGGCTGAGCTGTATCATTGGGCCACCCCAAAAGCGAAGACCGAACACCCTCCCCCTCCCTCCCTCCCCTCCCCCCCCCCCTCTGTCACCCGGACCGCCCCCCCCCCCCCCCTCTGTCACCCGGCCCTCCCCCCCCCCCCCCCCTCTGTCACCCGGCCCTCCCCCCCCCCCTCCCCTCTGTCACCCGGACCGCCCCCCCCCCTTCCCTCCTTGTGGGTGGTGGTGGTGGTGGGTCCCCCACTGCACGGCTGACCCGGGGTGCCTGGTCGTGCCTGCATGACATGCCAGTCAGCCGTGGGGGTCTCGGGGGCGGCCTGATGGCCGTGGCCCTTGTGTGTGGGTGCCAGCGCCGCGTGTAAAGGCGGCCAGGCGCACCGCCCGACCAGGCCACACCTGCCCTGCTGAGCCAGCCCCCTGGGGGTAGTGGCGGCCCAGTGGGACGGAGGGAATGCTTTGGCCGCCCTGGCACGGCTTCCTGTGACGGAGGGAGGGAGGGAGGGGAGGGCTGCTCGCTGTGGGTATTGGTGGTATGTAGTGAGGGGGATGGAGTGGGAGAGGGAGGGAGGGGCCACAGAGTGATGGCGGCGGGGAGGGGAAGCAAAGGTGAGGGTGGAGGTGGCCGAAGGGGTTCATAGGGTGCACCGCCTGGCCATGGCCGTAGTGGCCTACCCCCCCCCCCCCGCCTTTGGTGCTGGTAAACCTTCACTGGTGTGCAGTCACTGCGCAGCAAGCAAGGCAGTGGGCCAGGGAGGGAGGGAGGGATGGAGGGAGGGAGGAAGGGAGGGAGGTAGCGAGCGAGGGAAGGAAGGGAAGGGAGGGAGGGAGGGAGGGAGGGAGGGAGGGAGGGAGGGAGGGAGGGAGGGAGGGAGGTAGCGAGCGAGGGAGGGAAGGGAAGGGAGGGAGGGAGGGAGGGAGGGAGGGAGGGAGGGAGGGAGGGAGGAAGGGACGGAGGTAGCGAGCGAGGGAGGGAAGGGAAGGGAGGGAGGGAGGGAGGTAGCGAGCGAGGGAGGGAAGGGAAGGGAGGGAGGGAGGGAGGGAGGGAGGGAGGGAGGGAGGGAGGGAGGGAGGGAGGGAGGGAGGGAGGGAGGGAGGGAGGAAGGGACGGAGGTAGCGAGCGAGGGAGTGAAGGGAAGGGAGGGAGGGAGGGAGGGAGGGAGGAAGGGAGGGAGGGAGGGAGGGAGGGAGGGAGGGAGGGAGGGAGGGTGGGAGGGAGGGAAGGAAGGAAGCAGCAAGGGCGGGAGGGACGCTGCTGTCCATGTTCATTTGTGGTAGTTTGGTGGCCTGTGTGGAGAGTGGAAGGCCGCATACCAAGTGCATGTGTCGAGTAGGACGCCACGCCAGACCTCAGATTTGTGACCGCCGTAGGTGCCCCACTGCAGGGCTCGCCTGACGCATGCGCTCCTGTCACCCGGTCATGCAGGTCGGAGGTGTTGTCGGCGGATATGTTTCACACGCGCTTTGAGAAGGAGGGGGTGATGAACACGAAGACCGGAATGGACTATCGGAAAATGGTATGTGGAGGTGGCGTGGGTTCGGGCTGCGGGGGATGGAGGGGGACTATTAGCGCGCCGGGCATCTTTTTTTGCCCATTCCCCAACCGTGCCTGTTTTGGCCCCTGTTTCGGCTTCTGCAACGTGCCTTGCCAGGGAAGGTTTGTGGTCTAGTGCGTTCTAACTTCGGGGACTTCCCGAGGTGGGGAATAGACCTGGGGCTAGAGATAAGATACTTAATACAAAGGTAGCGCGCCGGGCAAACATTCCAGAGGGTCTGTCGGGGTGGTGGGTGAAGGAGCTGGTGGGTGGGTGGTGTGGAGGGTTTAGAACGTGTGGAGGACGGCGGCTTGCAGGATTGGCAGGGTGGAGGCCGAGGGTGCGGGGATAGTGCAGGAGTTGGGGTGTGTGGAGGGTGTGGGGAGGGGTGCGGGTGCGTGTGGACTGGGTGTGAAGCCGCCAAGGACTCCCGCCTTCCCGCCCCTGTCAACCACGATGAGCAGACCATGTCCACTGGTCGCCGATGGTGTCCACATACCACGGACAGTGTGCGGTATCTGATCGTTGCCCCCCCCCAAAAAAAACACAGTCACACACACACACACACACACACACACACACACACACACACACACACACACGCACACACACACACACGCGTGCGCGCGCGCGCACGCACGCACACACACACACACACACACACACGCACGCACGCGCGCACGCACGCACGCACGCACGCATCAACACACACGTGGCGACAGAGCGGCGGGCGATTGATGCGACGCTTGGGTGCTGAGCAGGCGGTTGTGGTCGGTTCGGTTGGGTTCCGGAGGACGAGGGTTGGCAGTCATTTTGGTTCGCTTTGGTTTGTAGCAGCCGAAGACATCACTGATTCCCGAGCAATTTGGGAACACGCAGGTGGCAGCCAGGGTACGTTTCGTGCATAAGTGACGCCCCCCCACCCCTCCCGCCCAGACATGAAGGGAAGAGGCAGCCAAGAACAATACGGAATCGCCGGCAGACACAGGGCGTAGAAGTGGACACAGAGCAGGGACACGCCCTCCCGATGCGTGAACCAACGCTTTGGAGCTCTGAACTGGACGGGCACCTCAAGGCTTGCAGCCTCGTGCTTGAGGAAGGTCAACCCCCACCCTCAAGGCTCCGTTCAACAACCCAGCACCACTGGGGGAAGGCGTACCCCAGCGATGTATTAGAACGGCCGTACACCGCAGGAGAAGGAGGGGGCGTTACCCCCTCCTGGACCCCCCCCCCCATTCTCCTCCCCTTCCAATGTTTGAGGCTGACAGCCAAAAAATTGCTTCGGCGCTTTCGATGCCAAGACGATTTAAGCTTCAAAATCTTTGGCCCCCCTTCGTCGGGGACCATAGGGGGACCCTGGGAGGAGGGAGTCCCAGCCAAACCCCCCCTTCGGAGCCCCCCCCCCCCTCTAATACATCCCTGGGGTACCCCCCCCCCCCCCCCCGCCCTAACCCTGGAGCCATCCACCCACCGACCAACCCCCTCTTGAGTCGTTGGGCCAGAAGTTTCTCTGGGCAAATCAAACAATTTTTCTTGCGCCTTTGGCGCCAGTTTTGGCCAAAAAAATTCTTTGGCGTCTTCGGTGCCTCTAAAGACTCAGCACCACTGGGGCGGGGGGGGGGGGGGGGGGGTGGATCTACCCCCCTCCCCTTCCCCCTCCCCAGCAGGTCCGTCAAAAAATTCCTGAGGGGGAAAATTCACTTTTGGAAATGGAACGGATTTTGGGGCCATTGTTGGTGGGATCCCCACCCCCTCCCCCCACCCCCTTCTAAAACAAGCCCGGAGGCCAGTGTGGGCGGTATCATGCCATTGAACTGCGAAGTGGTCTGGTGGTACCAAGGCCCCCACTGTGCCATTCCACGATGTCCCAACTGTTCTGTTCACAGGTACTGGCTCCGGGCGGTGTGGGCAGCATTATGGACCACCTCACCACGTTCTTGGGCCGTCCCCCGCAGCAGGAGGCTTTCTTGCGCAGCCGCCAGATCATCTAGATTCTCTAGGGATGTGACCGCTGCGCTGCCCCTCACCTTGTGGGGGGTGCCGGCCCGACTGGCCTCCTGTTCATCTAATCGCTCAACCCTTTCGACACCGGAAGGCCCGTTTGCCTTCGACATCCGTCACGCCTCGGCCAACCAACATGTCCCGCAGCCTTGAATTACACAGCGGTCTTCACACCACCCACTCAAAGTTGTGGAGAGCTCCAGTTCGTCTCTTTCGATGTTGTTTGACCAGTGCTCTGATTAGCAACCAAAGTTAGGCCAACCCAAAGCCCTGCATCGGGCATGGATCAATGGGGTCATGATGTGGGGGGGGGGGGGGGGGGATGCAGGGCTTTGGGTCAAGATGCAGGTCAGGCCCCAGGTTGCGATCAGGGTGCAAGATGCAGTAGGTCCCATGAAACTGCCTTCACGCCAAGGGTTTTCTGAGAGACACATCGCATTGTAGGGGTTCCCATGCAGAGTTCATGCAGTCTACCCGAGATAGCTAAGAAGGAGCCCGACACAACTACTCGATGGTTTTTTCCGGTTGTACATTCCCTCCAGGGATCAGGGTTGCTAACCACGTATCGGCGCACGTGGTGGTGGCTTGTATGTTTTCAGCCTGATAACCGCACTGTCCAATATTTTGGAGCCACATGGCCAAAGCACAATGGTTCCTGTGGTTGGATCACCAAATGGAGGGTGTTGTTCAAATGTGGAGTTGGATGTGTCGAGGTTTCGAAGGATGCCAACCGTTGGCTTGAGGCGCCTAGTGTGCTCTCGGAAGGTGCTGCTTTTCTTCTTCCAAGGACAGTTCTGTAGGCTGGCGGTTACTGGCCAACCACTCGCGAACATTGGCCATCCACGGGCAGTTCACTGTCAAGCGCCAGCAATGAATGGCCAATTTTTGTTCATTATGCACCAGTTGCTCTCAGTGAATACCATTTGTGATGAGGTGATGGTGCAAGCCCATCGCCATGGTTGATTCCTGGCGCTGCCTGCTCCATGTGACGTATGTTGGTAAGCTTTAACAGAACAGTCACGTTTCTCTGTAAAAAGGAAGGTACTAGTTGCAGGTGCTGATTGTTGCAAGGCAGAGTTATCAGGTCTCTGAATTTCTCGATGGTGGCTTTTGAAAGCCCAACAACTACAAAAGGCCCTGTTGCTGCAAGGGTGGAGGTTTGGCGCATCGTTGGCACAAAGGAAAGCTCTTATGCCTATTTTCTGTGCTTGTTTGGGAGGTTGGACACTGCCCAGATATTGAACCACACATAAATTTCACACATTGATTGCTCAATCAAAGTTCATGCAAACAACTTTGTTTAACAACAAGCCGCCCCATTGATTGGTTTCAATTGTTTTTCTTTTTAGGAATGTCTGATACTTGAAAGACATATAAGCAAAAGGTTGTTCTCAATTTTGATAGATAGCTCTACAATTCTATGGCCTTCGGCAAGGCACCTGGAAGAGAGGCTGACAGTCAGCCAATCAGTCAGTCAGGCAGTCGGTTGGGCAAGCAGGCAGGCAGACAGGCAGGCAGAAACACACAGTTTGACTTTTTTTCCAGTCGCGGACTACATCTACAGACAGTGGGGAACCCTGGTTATACCGGAGCAATCGGCGATCGAGTGGTCGAACACCCGCCCTTCGCCTCAAATGTCGTCGGTTCAAATCCTGGCCGGTGATCGCCAGCGCGGATTTATAGACCCGGTATTCTTTTTCACCCGACCCTGGTTCAAATCTTTTGAAGCACAAACTTCTGAGTACCATTGTTAGGTACGTGGCGACATTCTGGTTAGATTTTGGACAATGTTTGACATCGCAAGTGTGGGCAGTGCCGCCGATCGAAACACCTCAATGGATGCAATGACAAAGGGATGATGCAACCAGATGGAATTCTGGATGGATTGGACCCGGACTGGTTACCGGCTTGTTCGCTTTTAGGAGAAGATGCAACAATGCACTCCGCAGTGGAAGGGGACGATTTCTTGAGTGGCCTCTAAGACATGGAGAGCCTGCTACAATTCTCCAACAAGTACGACATAACACCTGGTGTTCATGCGTGAGTGGACGAATTATCTGACAAAGGGCAAGCAAGATTCGCCGTCTGCTTCCCGTTTGGGGTGTACATGGGACTTGACCGCAACCCAACCCCCACTGGTGGAGCCCTTGGGGGGGGGGGGAGGCCACCGTCCTATTGTGCCATATATATATATATATATATATATATATATATATATATCGCTCTATGTTGTTTAGGACATCCACACACCACTTGGAGGCATTGTACTTGTCAATGTGCCCGGTTGGCAGCACTACGCGCGCTACTGGCGCATGTGCCTGAATGTTCGTTTGAGCCCTTGACACTTACTGGCTCACATCAGTGTCACCCCAATGCACACCAACCCCCCTATTTTTGGGTCGAGAAGTTCAAAAAAGTAGGATTTACGGTAATTGGAGACAGTGGTGGTTCGCTATGACCTTTCAAAGTTGCTAAAAATATTGAAGCGGTACCCAGAACCCCATGGCTAGGGTGGGGCATACAACCGGTCTCCGGTCCACTAACCCCATGTACGGAAGAGAAGACGCCCGTTGACGCCCGGTGCGAGCCCGGCGAGCGTGTTCCGTGCCGTAAAGCCCCGCATCGGCAACCGATGCGCCGCCAGCGGAGATTTATATATCAGAATATCAGGAATCAACAGGGTTTTATTTTCATATTGTTTCCGTCAATTTTTACGCTTCCGTTATGATATTCACTGTTTTGACAGCTGGCGGTTAGTTCGCGACTTTAGCGTAACCGCCAGTTTAACTGTTATATACAGATATTTTAGCGCAAATTGTGACGAAGACTCTAAAGTCTTCAGGAATTGCATTGATGCATCCGCAATTTTCACATTCTACACTCGCAACCTTAATCCGAATTTTTCAGGATGTCGAAATCGGATTTTCGACTTCGACATCCCCGCACTTGATTTGACCTCTTTCGAGTGGACCTACGTGCTTCCCTATGCACGAATCAACTTTCCTTTTGTCTTGCCCTCCATTTGTCTTAGAGATATGGGCAAAACAAAGTTGATTCGTGAGGCCACTTGTGAGAGTCATATCTCGTGCCGCTTGCGAGGAATGACAATAAGGAAACGTGGGATGTATTCACAATACTCCCGACGTAATTTGAGAAGCTTTATATGCCTTGCGTCTCCACACGTGCGCGCTAGTGTAATGAATCATGGTCAAGAGGGTAGAGTTTGCGTTATAACTCTTTGGCCATGATATTGCGTGCGTTAAGATAACTTTCGAGTGTAGCGCGCGAGTGTTGGTGTTGCATAGGAACTCTCCTTGAGTTCCTATGAGCGATTGACACAAAGTTGTGCCCTTGGAGGGGCATGACATATCGTGGGGGGAGCTACCTTTTTGGGCAATATGTGGTATGTGCCATGTGTTGTATTGCGTGCCCATTTGGCGGGTTTGGCTAAGAGCGATACACCCACCAATGGACCTCATATTGCACGAGGCCCTTCCTTATACTCCCCACGATCAATTGCATTCCTAACCTTCGTGGAGGAAAGCTTGTGTGGCGATCCCAAAGCGATGCGTTGGGAGCAAGGTGTGTATTTTGCAATTTTCCATATTTTCATGTGCCCACTTGGGAAGTAGCGCTCGTGACCTTTCAAAGCGCCTCAAGTGGAGCACATATGTGGAAACGAAGGTCATTGGTGTCAAGTCATTGTGTTTAGAAGGATTGGTCGATTACTCAATCCAAGCCGAAGATATTACAATATATTTGTGCGCCTTTCAAGGCACTTTTGGTTGTTTTTTCGCCAATATTGCTGTTTTTTGCCCGTCATGATGTCAAGTGGCGACCGTGTATCTCAACGTTGCACTCAATTGACATCATGACCCAAGTATGTTTTGAGGGCACATACTTCGGTGCCCAACATATCTTGGACCCGGCGAATAACTCCTCTTGGGCTTGGCATACTGTGGCCGCCATGTTGGCAATTTGGGACTATCCCAAATCATGGGCTCACTTGGCGACCCTGCCATTCCCAAAACCGGAGGAGTTGGGCGACGCCCAAAAGATATGTTGGACACATATGACTTGATACCAATCCTATGGCACACTCCGGTCCAAGTCGGGCATGTGCCTCATTTGCCGCAACCATGAGTGTGCGCATTTTCGGCCATTTTGAGCAATTTTCCACATTTTCTGCCCGCCGTGCACTATGTTCAGCCCACCCGTGCACGCCGGACGCATGGACCAATGGACCATATATGACATGGGTGTTATGCATATTGGTCCCCATGGTTCACACACCACGTGGGCGAAGCGGAGCAACCTTCGTTAAGGTGCTAGCCCAAAGTGAGTGTGGGCAATTTTGCCATTTTGGCGTTTGTGGACCCAATTGGGATTGTCACCACGCCAGGTGGCATGGAGATCTTTGAGAGCCAAGGGCATGGGAGTCTCCGTTGGACTCCCGGTGGATCGCGTATGGAATGGCGGATCCGATCTCCAAGCCGGCGTGGAGATATACTATTGGGAGCACCCCCGAATTTTGGCTCATTTCGAGCAGCCAAAATGCCCCCCTTTTGGGACCCCAATTCCACCCCCCCGTGTGGTCAATTGGCGGCCCCATATCTCCATGCCCATGAGGAGCCCGGACCTAATTCCAAGTTGTACACTCAGAGATAAGTCTTAGGTCCTGCCTCCTATCCTGTGAGCCATTGGCCTTGCCCTGGCCGGGCGAGCCACGCGTGAGAATGATGCCAATTTTGGTGATTTTGGCATCATGACCCCACTTGACGAACCCGTGGTGCCCTGATGCCGGGACCTCAGAGGGAACCAGGTTGGGTGAGGGCTCCAGGGAGTTCGTACTCGAAGGGCATAGGGTCAGTTGCCTCGTCCCTACCTCTGGCGGGTCCGGACGAGGGGTCAATTTTGGAGATTTTTGAGCTAATATCAGTTTGGGCTGAAACAGCCCATTTTCAGCTACCAACTCCTAGGGGATAATGGCGGGGCCATATCTCTGACTCACAGAGGAGTTGGGACCTGCCGTTAAGGGAGCATAGGGAGCCACTGTCGGTTGGCCTTGGAGCCCCTGGGTTCCCAGGAACTCGCCTGTGGCTGGGCGGGACACCTCCCCTATTGCCAGGGTTTCAGGGTCCGGACTGAGCAGGGCATGGGTTGTGTTTGAGCCCCCGCCCCCACCAGCCACTGAGAGGGTCGGACCAGGGATTGGGATATGAGTTGGGACTGAGTGTCTATTGTCCTGTGATGCCCTTACCCCAGTCCAGTCTTAACCCCATGTGTACATATCCTGATGTGTTGCTGTACATACTTTTGTTCCCTTGTTACAGAGTGGCAAGGATCCTGAAACGCTTTGTCACATGACATGAGCGCAATGATGCCCCTGTGAGCGTAGTGCTTTGCCTGCCTGCTCACTTGCGCGTGTCCACCGCAGCGTCCCGTGGCCAGGCCCCCCACGGGAACGCGTCAAAAGCGTTTCACCGCCGCGGGGTTACCCATCCCTCGCGTGCCACTCGGGGCCACCAACCCCGAGCAGCGCAGCGCAGCAGCTCGCAGCTCGCAGCTCACAGCCCAACGCAGCAGTCCGCAGCGCCGCCCAGAGCGTCGCCCTGAGCGACCACGGAAGCGCCGCGACCGTGAAGGAGGTGGACTGACCTAGACTCCCTCATCAGCGAGTCCTATCGGCCGACCAGCAAGGCCGCACACCCAGTCGCGTCAACCACTTCCACAACCACCGGCCGACCAGCACCGGCCGCACTCCCAGTCCAGTGCTACATCACCCACCTCAACAACCACCCCAGGACCACCTCATCGAGAGCACCGATGGTGAACTGGGACGAGGCGGGCAAGACGTGGCCGCAGCCCCACCCCCATGCGGCTCGCCTACTGCGTGGGTTGCTGTGGGGGCAGCAGTACCGCCACAGCAATCCCCAGTGCGAAGGCGGCATGCCCGGGAGCTTCGGGCTCCGCGAGGACATGGGCGAGGACCGCCTGCGGGCAGTGGAGGAGTGGTTGCGGGCGGAAGGGTATGAGTACCGCTTCCGCCGCAAGCGCTGGAGGACCTGCACCCGCCCGGACAGGCCCGGCGAAGGGGTGCGCCCCGACGGGATCGAGGAGGATGAGAAGCCCAACGAGTACCCGTCGGGCGCCTCGATCAACGTCTCCATGTGGGACATGATCGAGAAGGAGTTTCCGGCGCTGGGGAACGAGCGCAGGCTGCAAGGCAGCAGCAGCGCGTCTCCTGGGAAGGAGAAGCGTTCCGCCGGGGACAGGAGGCGGGACAAGAAGTGGCGGGAGTACCAGGAGTCCCTGGCCGCCGAAGCCGCCCAAGGCGCCAGGGGTGGAACCGCAGCCCACAGCCCCCAACGGGCCAATGGCGGTCACCACCCCGGCCACACCACCCTTGGTGACTTCCTCCAAGTCGCCAAGCCTGCCAAGGCCCAGCCCCGTCAGCTGCACCTGAGGAAGTTAGGTCCCAGCAGCGACGTGGAGTCGGCCCACCGCGGGAGGATGCCGGCCGACCAGGCCAGCTCCAGCAGCAGCGTCGCCCCCGACCAAAGGGACGTGGCGCGCGCCTGTGAGCGCGCCTGTGGGGTGCCCTGCAACCTTCGCGGTGCTCGGCAACGGGCCACGCAGCAGAAAGCTGCCGTGGAGGGCGCCGTCGGCATCGCCCAGCAGGAGGCTGCGGAGTGGGCGCATGGCATGGCCATCCACGCCTCGACCGTGGCGGCCATTGCGGCCGGACTCACGGCCGTAGCCGCCCATGGGGCAGCGACTGCCCAGGTCAACGGTGAGGTGGCGGCAGCCGACGAGGAAGCCCGCCTGACGCTGGAGGCCATTGCCTCCAAGGGGGCCGAGGTGAAGGCGCTGGAAGAGGCGCTTGCCCAAGAGAGGGCAAAGAAGGAGGCGGAGGAAAGGGCCCATGCCGAAGCAACGGCTAAGGCCCAGGCGGACGCCGCCAAGAAGGACGCCATCGAGGCCGCGCGACGGAAGGTCGCTGAGGAGAGGGCCAAGACGGAGGCGGAGTTCGCGGCGTTGGAAGCGGAGAAGGCGCGGCTGCAGCAGACCCGGGAAGTCGAGGCGGCTCGTGCCCGGGAGGAGGCCGAAAGGCGAGCTGCCGCAGCCACTGCCGCCGCAATGGAGGAGGCAGAGGCCAAACTCCGCCGCGAGACTCCCCCGGGAGGATCACGAGTGGAGACCCTTCGAAAGCTTTTCGAAGGGGACGCCTCCTCCAAGCGACGCTGGATGAGGCGGACACGGGCAGCAGTGAGAGTAGTGGCCCCACTGCCCATCGATGGAGGAAGGGCAAGGGGAAGACCCCCAAAAGGCCGCGGAGGCCAGCGGGTGGACACCCCCACGACAGTGACCCCTTCTTCACCGCCAGCGACGGGGATGAACGAGGCCGCCGACATCGCCGAGTAGTGGCTTGGACGGGCGGAGGAGGCGGAGACGTCCCCATGGAGCCGGAAGGTGAGGATGAGGATCTCCCTCCTCCCTACGGGGGCTCGGAGTCTTCCGAGACCGAGACGCCCAGGTGGGGCGACATGGACGAGGATGACGACATGGACTTCGACATCACGAAGAAGCGCCCATCCTCGGACCCACCGAGGCGACCCGGCGGAGACCCACCGGGACCCCCTGGCGGAGGACCATCAGGACCCCCTGGAGGACGCCCACCAAGTGGACCCCCTGGAGGCGGACCACCAGGCGGGGGAGGACCCCCCGGACCGGGCGGACCCGGCAGAGGCCCTCCTGGAGGACCCCCTGGAGACCCCGACGACCCACCAGGGAACGGCGACCCGGATACCACCTGGCGGTGGATTGTCTACATCCGCAGGAGGGTCCAGCTCCTCGAGCGCGAGGTAGACACGGGCAAGGGCGAGATGACTCGCATCGCCAGGGTCGCCGCGCGCGCGCAGAGAGAGCTGGACATCGCCAAGATCGAGATGGTCAAGAGCGCCAGCGTCGCCACCGCCACCGAGAGGCTGCTGGACATCGCCAGGCGCGAGACCAGGTCGCTGAACAAGGTCATCAGCGGCCTGCAGCAGAGGCTGGACGCGCTGGAAGCCCGTGGGAGCGTCGGCAGCGACCACCCACCCCTGGAGTCTGGCTCGTCGGACGACGGCTGGGGACCCGGACCAGGTCCAGGCAGACCCTACGCCCCCGGCGGAGCCCCCAGGAGTCGCCCCAGCGCCAGTGCCCCCTCTCTCACCGCCCCCTCTCACCACAGCGCGGGCCGCCGCAACGAGCGCGTGCCGCCCGGCAGTGGCAGTGAGGATTGGCGTGATGAGTGGCTCAGCGCGGAGTACCACAACCGCCGTGCTCCACCGCGGACACCGATACGCCCCCGACGCCCCGCACCAGCCCCGGAGCCAATCCCAATGGCTGGCGGACGTTATGGTGGACTCAGGGATGAGGTCCCCGGAGGAGACGTGGAGTGGGATGTCGGGACGTTGGCAGAGGAAGACCTGGAGGAGTTTGACATCAGCCCGCCGCGTGGTGTACGACGGGAGGCCGCTGAACGCAGCCGCCGGCGCCGTGATGAGGAGGCATACATGGAAGGAGTACGGCGTGAACATCTGGGTTCAGTGTACATGGAGGAACCGCGGCGTAGCCACAGGGATTCCATGGAGGAGATGGACGTGGCGGCCGTGGGAGTCCGTGGGAGAGGCCGATGGGAACCTCGGTCGACCTCGCGGCCGGCGTTCATGGTCTCTAAGGCCGCGGATGCCGCCGTGTGGGAAGACTTGAAGAACATCAAGCCCCCCATGTACGACCGCAACCCCCTCAACCTCGACCGCTTCTTGGAGAAGCTGGACGATTAGGGGGTGACCGTCACTGAAGACATGGATCCCGCAGATGCGGAGAAATATGTCTTCAGACGGTTCAGGTACCGCCTGCCGGAAGTGCTCCAAGAGCTATACTTCGTGGCGACCAAGGAGGGGAAAATCAAGACCCTCAAGGAAGCCAAGAAGTGGCTCAACGAGCAGGAGCGGGTGGACGCTCCGGAGGTGGCTGCCAAGCGGTGGAAGTCCATCAAGCTTCAGCATGATGGACGGGAGATCCGCCTACGGGACTGGCGGGACTTCCGAGGGCAATACACCCTCTTCCGCCGCAACGTGGAGGATTGGAACGAGGGTGACGAGCAGGCCCGCCTGCTCTCCATGCTGCCGGAAGCATGGATCAAGAGGGTCACCAAGGAGGAAGACAAGCGGGCCAAGTCCAACCACACGGTCAAGATGATGCTCCCCAAAGAGTATCATACGAACGTGGTGGCTTGGACGAGGAAGAACGTGGCCCGGGATGTCAAACGGCACTCCCTGCGCAACGCTCTCCTCATCACCGTCTCGGGCGATCGCGAGAAGACCGCGATGTGGCGCCTTGACGAGTGTGACGTGAGCGGCCAGACCATCCGTCTGCAGGCCATCCTGGCGCGGATGAGCTGCGACGAGATTCTGGAGTGGGTTGGAGAGGAGGTGCTCAAGGAGTACCGGAACCTCCACCACACCCGCGGGTTGAGGCCCGGCGACCGTGACGTCAACTACGTTGGCGAGGGGCCTGGCGGGGAAGCTGCCATGGACCCAGCGGGAGCCGACGGCGATGAGACTCTCGTCGACGATGACGACGACGATGAGCCCGCCGAGATGGCCGTTTGTGCCTTCGTGGCTGAAAGTGCTGCCCTGGGTCGTTGAGGGTGCCGGAGGGCTGGGGGCCGGCAAGACCAGTGGGGCAGGCACGCGAGGAGTCTCCCTGGATGTTGTTATTGGGGGTAGAACCGGATACTCGGACACCAACAGAGGCGAGAGCAGCGACAACAGAAGCAAGGTCCATGCTGATTGTGGTCCGGCAGAAAATCCCAGTCTATGAAGAAAATTGAGGGGAATTATTCTAAATACATCTGAGTGTCCAAAACTGTCTGAAAAGATTTAAATAATCCAATTATGTAAAAATGTTTGGCCAATCTGGCCCGCGAGCGCGCGTCAGCGGCAAATGGCGATTCCAGCTAAAATAGCGGAACGCGGCGGATTTACGGGAAATGGACCGCGGAATCAAATCCGGCATATCAGAAATATATAGGAAATATCCTGAGACTGAGCTGCGAGGCGGCGATTCCGCCGAAGCAAAGAAAATGACCAAAATGTAGCCAATCTGGACAGAATGTCTGAAAATCTGAGCAGATGGGGCTAGCCGCACTTACACTCCCCCTCCAAAAACACACTGGGGTGTGTCGCTACGTCAACGAGGAACGTAGTGCGGGTAAGTCCCAGAAAAGAATAGAAATGTAGGCTCGATGGGGCAAAATCTGCTTGATCTGACCTGATTTGTGCTGGATTGGCACTGAATCAGGCTGGATGAACCTGAAATGAGACGGAATGAGGAGTGACGAACAGTCCTCCGTGCAGTAAAACATTAGGTCAAGGGCTAAAAAGCATGTAAACGTATCGAGAATCGATACCAAACCATGCATTGGTTGAGAATGAGGTGGATTATTGGTGGATTGAGTGGGGGGATCAAGAATTGGAGTGACATCTCAGCGCTCTGGCACAGTTTCGCTGTCGCGGGCACGCTACGGTGTCCTCGCCGAACTCTACATCGTGTTATTCCCGCTTTTCTCGTTCTGAAAAGTGCAGCATGTGCGTCAGATTTGGCGCATCTGGTGGATGATCACAAGATTCAGCATTCATTTGGAGCAAAGATGAAGGAGATTAAACAGTCACAGAGCGGTAAAACAAGTACAAATGTAGTCTACAGACCCTAAGTGCACCATTGAAGGTAGAGATGTTTTTCTGTGCACTTAGATCTAAACAGATCTTCGAGGAACGAGAGGAGATGACAAGGAAATCAATCTAAATTGTCCTAATGTCAGCAATTTCCCTAAGATGAAGGTGAAATGAAGCGGAATGTGTACAACTGAAACTACCAACACCTTCGTTTAGACTAAAGTTAATATATATTGTCGTTTTTTCAGCTCAATTGTGCTTTCCGGCACGTTGGTTCGCGAGCATCAAACAGATTCTATCAAAATGTGGATCATGTGATGATGCATCATGATGGGACATGCTGGCCCTGGATCCTTGGCATGTAACGCGCCGAAGGTTCACTGAAGGCGCTTTACTGACAGTATATAACTGAGAGACACCGAATTTACAGTGGCGGCGGTGTCAATCGACTTGGACAAGGCCAATCTTTCGATGGAGTCCCACAAGACACTTGGATTCACCATTCTCGACAGTTTCTGGTCGGATTGAGCTCACATTGGCGTGTGCCAAAAATACAACGAAGCTTACGGACTTCAGAGGTTGCTGTTAGAAGTCCCTAGAGCTCCTATCTGAAGATTGTCTGAACAATTGACGTCTGGGTTTCGTACAACAGTGGCAGAATGATGGACAAACCTGAGAAATTCAAGGCAAATTTGAGGATCCTGGATCTGAATCTGGACTTTGGCGTTAGCATCACAGCAAATGAAGGTATGATCTGAGTTCCTGGCGTCGCATCTGGTGCAGCCAGTACTACAGGGGATACCTGTAGGGGTGAATGTCACTGGAAGGGGCGACTGTCGCTGGCCAGCGTTTTGATTATGTACATTTGCTTCCATCTGCACGAGTAGCCAAATTCCAAAGATGCACAGACCAACAGAGACAAGATTACCCCGAATCTGCCTGAATTAAGCCTGAGTTTGGTTTTTTCTGAACACGGCAGCACACTCCGTCAGCGTATCTACGCCTTGTCTGCCGGACGGAGACCAAAGAAAAGTTGATTGACGTCAAATTATCAAACATTCGCAGTTCTCCACATCATGACATAAACAGAAAGAATGAACAGTGGATTGAGCAGAATGTGGTAGGATGGCTTCCTCAATTCGGCCAAGCACGAATACATGTGACCACCAACCTGTCTGGCCTGGCCCTCGTACGGCTTGGGCGCTGCAAATCAGCGGCCGAACTCGAAGCTTGGTCCTCATTTGGCTCCTGGGCTGGCCTGACCGCAGGAGGGAAGATCGACGGATCAGCCCTGGAATGTGGCTGCTGAGGGCCGTAAAAGGCTGGATCTCGATTCACCACAGGTCGTTTTCCGTCGCTCTCCACTTGTCTGTCTGGTTTCGACAAACAATCTGTCAGGAGTACACCAATTTCGGGGTGCTTCTTGAGGAAGTCGATGAACCCCTTGGTGTATCCATGGACAAAAGATTGGGCTGGTTCCCAGTTGTTGTGACTGGAATCAAAGCCCCTCCACTCACACAGAAATTCCCATTCGCCCTTGGCGTTACGTCTTGCTTCAACAATCCTCTTGAGTTCGTACTTTCCCCCTTCAATGACCCGATCGGACAAGTGTTTTGCAGTCCAAAAAAGGGGTTTAACCCGATCCTTGGGGGAGGGGATCTCTCTCTTGAGGCGATCGCCCGAAACGTCAATTTCCCTGCTGACATCCACACGAATCCTCCACCTGTTCTCACCAAGACGCGCTGTAACAGCGAATGGCCCCTGCCACAAGGGAAGAAGCTTATCATCTCCGTCCAGGGTGGTTTCGGATTTTCGAAGCCAAACTCGATCATCGACTTCAAAATTGTGGGGGTTTTTTCGACCTTGATTTTGAACCCAAAGCCAGTCAGCTTGATGCTTCTCGATTAATTTCGACACAGATTTATCTGCTCGTTGGACTTCGTCCAAAAACAGCGAAGCATCTTTACAGGGGCGAGGATTATTCAACGGCATGTTCCACCAACACTTCTTTCGTCCAAAGACAATTTCATTTGGAGAAAGGCCATGATACAAAGGCGTGTTGTGGTAACGGCGAAGCAATGCGAAGAGAACTTCCATCCAATGGAAATCCTTTTCACTCGCGAGCTCCTTACGAAGCATATTTATTATTGAGCGGCCGGCTCTTTCGCCAGGCAGCGCTCGATGCGAGTGGATTTCACATCGGAGGTGGTGGATTCCAAGGCGAGCACACAATTCTCTCCACCATTCGGAGGTGTACTCTTTGCCTGAATCCGTGACCACCTCGGATGGGACGTCCCAGCCTCCCATCCAGGTCTGCGCGCACCACTTGGCGGCAGCCTTGCCAGTCATCGACTCAATGTTGCAAGGCAACACTTGAATGTAGCCGGAATGACGGCACTGAATGAGGAGCACACCATTGACTTTTTTATTAGTCCAATGGCACTCTTCGTCATCGAGCTCACCGAGATAGAAAAAATCACTCGTGACTCTGTTGAAGAGGCGCTCCGGAATAGGATGAGGCCTCCGATGGCCGTGCTTCTTCGCGCTGGGGGGCGTCGAGACAGCACATTGGGCACATCCGGCGGCTACTTTCATGCAATGAGTGTAGAGCCTCGATCCAAACAACCTATGCTTAATCATCGACCACAGTCGACGGCCATGTGCGTGGGGGGACTCCCATTTGTGCCACCAGTTTAACACTCGGGGGGCTAGGGCGTCTGGCACACACAATTTACCCTCCATCCACAGCTTCCCCCCATCCAACGAGTACTCAGCAAAAATCCCATCCTTGTGAGCATCTTTGGATTGGAGATTTCCAAAGACCTCTTTAAACATGGGATCCTGCAGGTAATCGGACGTCCAGTCACGGATGATCAGGGAATCCTTCGGCAGGGGTGGAGTTTTGGCCGGATCTCGACCCTTAATGCCTTGGATCAACCGAAATCGACTTACTCGTCGGGTGTAGTCAAACCGTTTCACACTCCCTGAGGAGGGATCGGTGACTTTTTCCACGACTTTCAGTGTTTTGGTACAGATCTCATGGGCATGCGCCGGATCTGAGATGGCCGTGATGTCGTGACCCGGCAATGCGTGCTGTTTAACAGCGCACTGCATGCATGCACGTCGAATGAGTTTCTTTTCTTCCTGATCCCATTCGATGATTACATGGCGGTCCTGCTCCGTACCATGGATGTTGGTACTTTGCAGCCCCTCTGAGGCGGGGTAAGCCCATCGGCTCAGAGCATCCGCTACCGTGTTATGTTTTCCAGGCAAATACGACACATGGAGGTCAAACAGACTGAGAAATTCGTGCCATCTGGCCCGTCGACCAGCTGGGCTCGCGACAGTATCAATGTGTTCGGTGGCCCAATACTCCAGAGATCGATGATCCGTCAGGACCTCGACTCGATTGGTGCCAACCCACGATTGGTACTTTTTTAGAGCGCAAATTATGGCATACGTTTCTTGCTCACGCGGCGACCATTGCATTTGGCGTGGGGCTAGCTTCCGAGACCAAAATGCAAGAGGGTAATGATCGCCGGTGGCCTCATCAACCTGTTCAAGAACAGCTCCGATCGCGTACCTAGAAGCGTCGGTTCTAATGTAGAAGGGTCGGTCAAATTGGGGCACATGCAACGTGGCGACTTCGCAGAGGGCCGCCTTCAAGTGATGGAAGGCCTCCTCGCACTCGTCAGTCCACTTGACACGAACCTTTGAACCTGCCTTGCCCGCATCTCTCCCTACCTTCAATAATTCAGTGAGGGGGGCAGCAAATTTGGCATAATTCGGCACAAAAGTGTGGTAAAAATTGCAACAACCCAGGAATCCTCTCAACTCCGTGATCGTCTCAGGGCGCTTCCACTTCTGAATAGCGACGAGCTTCCCTGGACTTGGTCGTCGGGTGCCATTCTCTAGGAGAGAACCACAAAATTCGACTGATTTTAAAAAGAATTTTCCCTTCTTTGGCCCACAAATCAGCTGATTGGCGTCAAGAATGTCCAAAACTTGGTTCAGCTGCTTCTCATGTAGGGCCACCAGCTCGGCTTCGGTCAGTCCCTCCCCTTCCGTCGCGATGATTATGTCATCTATGTACACACTCACGAAAGCACGAAGCTCAGGATGGGTTGTGAACAGCACATCCTCCATCATTCTTTGAAAAAATGAGGGGGCGTTCTTCAGCCCCATGGGCATGACGGTCCATTGGACTGGGCCACATGGCGTGCACATACAGGTGAGAGGTCTGCTGTCCTTCCTCAACGGCATTTGGTGAAAGCCGTGACGGAGATCCAGCACAGAGAACAAACGACCTCTTGCCCTCTTGGCGATTTCCTCCTCAATGAGGGGCAGGGGGTGCGAATCCGCCTTGGTTTCGGCGTTGAGATTGCGAAAATCAACAACCATTCGCCAACCATCAATAGTGTTCTGGTCTGCAGGCGGGGGCTTCGGGACTGTGAAGGGTGCACAGCACCATTCACTGGTCATACAACCCTCAAGCCAACCAAATTCCCTGAGATTTCTCTCGATGATTTTTCTGAGGATCTCATGTTTATGTCCATGATTTTCATAAGGGCGCTGTTTTTTTGCCTTGTACCCTTCACGAAGCTCGATGAAGGCTTCACCGAACTGTCCACGGACAGGGGGATCTTTGATCAACTTCCCTGAAAGGGTTGTGTCCTTCCGTTCCTCAAAAATCTTTTCTCTTGACTTGGAACACAATTCAGTGTCCACCTGATCGCCAGGAATTACTGTCGAAAAAACTTTGGCGACTTCTTCGGCTTTGGCAGGAAGAATCTTCTTACGGATGTCCCTAAACAGGTCCGTATCAACTGCCTCTTGAAGATAGGTGGGTCGTGTGTCGAAATCCCAGAGATTCTCTTCGTGATCCAGCTCCTCGAAAGGATCCATGAAAGCTTCCACAGGGGGTTTTTCATAAAAAACTCTGAATTTGCGGCGCGATTGGAGATTTTTCCTCGCCCGTGCACTGAAGATTCTTTTCGATGTCGACCGTATTGGGGAAGAGGGAGACGAGGCGGATCCATTGGACGTTGAATCACCTTGGGTATCTGACGGACAAAAATCAGAAAAAATAGATTCATCATCAGTACCACGCTCAACCTCAGATTCAGACCCAACACAGGAATCTGTACTAGAATCAGCAGAATTAGAGTCAGAAAGCTTTCCATCCACCAGGAATGCAAGCGAACTCCAGGACCGCTGTGGCAGGGGACCTGTGTCGTCCCTGGCATACAGCTTAATCTTCCTGGGAAGTTCGATGTAATCTACACAAATGTCTTGTAATTCCTGAAACCAAGGCTTGTCGTCCCACAAGGGCACAACTAAAATTGCCTGGGTTTTATCTTGCTTGATTTTGTGGATGACCTGCTGGATTAAGTGAAACGGAGGATTAATCCACAACTTCTTGTCCCATTTATGGGTCCAAGCGTCGCTAAAGTGCTTGTCGAAGCGCTTGTTCATACGGTTAGCAAAGGCATCATACTGTGGCCAAAAGGAATGGTGTTCATGAAAATATTCACAAATTGCATCGCGCCATTTGTCGACAACTCTGTAGGATGAAGAGTGCCAGCGCGAAGGGCGTCGTGGCTGGGAGTCCCTACGAAGACATTCTAACTCTTGGGAGTAATCGGCACTCCCATTCACCTCTGCAATGGTGACATCTTCACCAAATTTTGGTGTCACCTTTTGCTTCAAAAATTCTTCTGCACTTTTAAACCCTGCGTGCAAAAAACGAAATTCAGGACGCTCCAAGGGACCTGACTCCAGCAAAGAACAACGACGATGACGTACGGGCGCTACCCTGTTCTTGCGAAGCCAAGGATGGCCCAAATAAAGGTCATACTTTACGTCAGCACGATAGAAGTAGTCATCCTTAAGGACAACTTCTTCCACATTTTGCTCTTCCCAAAGGTCTTGAGCGACCAAATGAGTTGATATATAACAACCGCGTTGCCCACCTGCGAGAGAATGTCCAGAAACTCCCTCGAGGGTAACAGGATGAGGCGATTCAAACACGCAATCGTCGGGTAAGAATGAATTGGATTGGAGATTTACCTCTGATCCATTGTCACACAAACAAGTGGCGAGGTGGAAATTTCCCTTGCAATCAGAGACCCACAGCTTTGTGACAAACTGACGGGCCCTGTGCTTGGACTGTACACCAACCTCGTCCACTACAACAGAAGGATGCGCTGCCGGATCCAGGGGAGAGGAGACAAGCGACCCTACATCAAGTAATGGTCGATCAGGAATTTGGGGATCATGCCTGAAATCGCCTGGGGAGGGGCGATTTTCGTGGCTCCCCTAGGCGTTCTGACCTCCAGCGGCTGCGTTAACATTGTGGACACAGCCTGATTCATCGATCCACTCATCTTGGAACGGATCATCCGCTGGATTCAGGGCATTTTCGACATAATCTCGATCCGCATCGGACACCTGATCTGCACCTGAGACCTGATCCACACGATGATTGCCCTTTCCTCGTCCACGGCCTCGGCCGCCGGATGATGGGCCACCACCGTCGCCACGCCCTCTGCCCTTACCAGAGAAAGGGGTTCCCGAAGGATTTCCCTTGCCTTTACCCTGTGATCCTGGAGCATTTCCTTTGTTTGTACCGGATTGAGGGGTTTGGCCTGGATTTCGATTTCCGCCTCCGGCGTTGCCATTGGGACTTGTCTGGCCGTTCGGCTGCCCACCGGAGCCGGATGGAGTCCGATTTCCTTTGCCTTGGGACCCGCCAGGGCCTCCAGTATTTTTGTTTCCACCGGAGGGGGTCGGATTACCCTTTCCCCCCTTTGCACCATGCACCTGTCTGTCATTCCTGTCTGAATTCTGCGAATTACTGACATTTTCACCAATCACCTTGTGATCGTAAGCAGACCATCGGTGATTACCAGTAGAATGCGTCTTAGCTCGGTTCGTAGAACCCAAAAGGAGGCAGATGCTACAATGATCCTGAACATTCCGGGTGTCATTCACCTTTTTGTTGCCCTTTTGGGCCCCAGTTTGGGTGTTTTGCTGGGTATTCCTGTTTCCCCCAAGACCCTCATGGAAATTTTGATTGGCGGCGTCAGCGAGCCTCTCAACCTCTTCCCAGAGTTCCTGCGGGGTGAACGAAAACACCCAGTTCCTGGCCTTCAGGCGATGGCCGTGGAAACTTACTCCCCTGTTGAGGACTTGGACAAACAAGTCCCGATCCTGGTGTTCATTAAACTTGATTTTCCACGTGTTTTCAGTGAATTTCACCTTGGTAAACGACGTGGGGGAGCACTTTTGAAGTGCCTCCCTGACCGTAAACCTGTTGGCCGAGGCATCGAAGCCATCGACCTCCGCCCACCAGGTCTTGACCTTTTCTTCGGATTGTTTATTCCGAAGGGTGGCGGCGGTTTCTGAGGGGATCTTGTCAAAAATCAGATTTTTCAGCTCGGCACTGGAAAATTTTTCGCCTGAATGTTCAGATTCTTCTACGAGATTCCAGAAGCGCTGTCTCTTGTCCTGCACTTCGTGCAAGATTAATCGCGAGAACGAAGGAAAATTCTTCAACATCTGGTGGTAATGGTCCTCAGGCAGCCGGGATCCACGTACCTCCAACTGTTCCCACACCTCATCAAAGGTAAGGGGGGAACTTGAATCCTCACGATCACTCCAGGTCCTGAGCCAAGTATTGGCCGGCGCTCCCTCAAGGCAGTCCAAGAGGGCCATCAGGAACTGATCATCTTGAAGTTTTTGCGTCTTAACCCACAGTTTAAATTCCCGTTGGAACTGAGGCCAACGTCTGGGGTTTCCATTATACTTTGGTTGCTTGGCAACCTGCCGAAGTCGCAATGATGTAGGATTAAGGAGTGAATCCAGCCCAACACCGGCCGTAATGGCAGACACCTTGGCGGCATCATTAGCCACACCAGCTCCGGCGAGGGTCTGGGCGAGCAACATCTGGGCTATTGCATTGCAATCAACAGCAGGAAGGGTAGTACGGGAGGCAGTTCGTTTGGCATTCTGAGCCTCAGTCCTAGCCTTCGCCGATCTACTCTGAGATCGAGAGATTGTAACCCTTTCCTTTAGCTTAGTCCTGCTGATCCTTGCGTCGGTGGTCTTAGAGTCCACCGAAGGAGCAATCGAAAAAATTTCTGTCGCCTCCTCCGACGGTTCTGTTGTTTGTTCCACCGATGATGCGCCCTCAGACCTCATGTGGGTCTTGAAAAGATCTTTAATTCCCAGCGTCTGAATGATGAATTGCATTTGATCTTTGAGCAATTGGAGCTCAGTATCTCGCTGTAATCTGCAAGAGCAGTCGGCAGGACAGTACATACCGTGTCCTGAAGGGCCTGAGCAGGCTGTCGGACCGCTAATCTCAGTGGTTCGCAGCCAGGAGTCCACTTGGGGAGCTCCTTCAGCCCTAATTTCCAGACTTGCCTGCCTGGCTGCCTCTAAAATTCCTTCCTCAACCGCGGCGGCTAGATCGTCGCGGATGGAAACAGAGGGATGAGGGGCGGAGGGCCCGGCAACAGGTGCCTTGGTCTTCTCCTTCGGGAAGGGGCTTGCCCCCCAGATCTGCAAGAAAATGGCAAAAGATTCATCTTCTTGAGAACGCCACCACATCCTGGTATTAATTTCTTCCTGAAGAAGGAAAAAATATTCAAATAAAAAATCAGAGGCGATTCTTTCTTGACCTATCAGCTTAGACGTGGCTAATAGACAAAGGGCCTCAAGCGCCTCAAGGTTACGGGTCACTTCTGAAGACAAATGGTTGTCCAATTGTGCCCATGAGGCTGGTCGATTGTAGTTAGGTACCTCACCTGGACCACCCATCTCAATGTCGTCAATGTCGGCTTCGATGGTCTCGAATGAAGGACATTGGTAAGGGATGTGGGTACCTGCCAGCTCCGTAAGGTCCACCGGAGCGTTGCCATCAGCGTAGGCTGGGAGATTCCAGCCGCTTGATGGCCAATTTCGACTGGGATCTTGATTGTAATCTGGGCCTCCACAGCTGCTGATTTGTGCCCTTCTTGGGCAGCTTGGGCTGGCGCAAGGCATTCCTCTCAAGGCCTCGTTCGCACAGCACCACGGCAGCGTAATCGTTACGTCTCCGGAGGTGGCGGAGTCTACGGGGCCGTACTGGGGAGCTAGCTGTGGTTGGGACACCAAAGGAACAACATTCAGGTAGCCTCTGCTACCATGAAAGTGCTGCCCTGGGTCGTTGAGGGTGCCGGAGGGCTCGGGGCCGGCAAGACCAGTGGGGCAGGCACGCGAGGAGTCTCCCTGGATGTTGTTATTGGGGGTAGAACCGGATACTCGGACACCAACAGAGGCGAGAGCAGCGACAACAGAAGCAAGGTCCATGCTGATTGTGGTCCGGCAGAAAATCCCAGTCTATGAAGAAAATTGAGGGGAATTATTCTAAATACATCTGAGTGTCCAAAACTGTCTGAAAAGATTTAAATAATCCAATTATGTAAAAATGTTTGGCCGATCTGGCCCGCGAGCGCGCGTCAGCGGCAAATGGCGATTCCAGCTAAAATAGCGGAACGCGGCGGATTTACGGGAAATGGACCGCGGAATCAAATCCGGCATATCAGAAATATATAGGAAATATCCTGAGACTGAGCTGCGAGGCGGCGATTCCGCCGAAGCAAAGAAAATGACCAAAATGTAGCCAATCTGGACAGAATGTCTGAAAATCTGAGCAGATGGGGCTAGCCGCACTTACAGTGGCCCACAACGGCGCGGGGAACAACCGGGGAAGCTGGAAGCCCCTGCAGCCGGGTTGGAAGAAGAAGGAGAAGAGGGACCCTCGCCGCATTGGCGACCCTCCGCTGTCCTTTGGGGAGTTCATACCAGCTCACCCGCAGGGCTGTTTCGTGTGTTATGGGAGGAAGAAAGGCTTCAACCATGACCACCGAACATGCCCCACCCACCAGGCCAACACGGAGGCCTACAAGAAGGCGCACGGGTCGAAGAAGCGTTCACCTGCGGGTATCCGGGAGGCCAAAGTGGAGGTGGACAAGGACGAGCTCTCCAAGCTGATGTCGCAGGGGACCGAGTTGGCCAAGGAGATCCAGGAGATCAAGAGGAACTGGGTCCCCAGGTCGGACAACAAGAACAAGGAGAACAACCAGAGCGACCAGAACAAGGACAAGGACAAGAAGACTAGAAGGGGAAGGAAGAAGGGCGTCAACCAGGTTGATGCGGAGGAGAACATCCCTACTTCCACAACCGACGCCCCCTAGCGGAGCCCCTGCAGCCAAGGGCCCCAGCTAGGGCGGTCGCAGGATGGTGTCGTGGGAAGCGCCACACCATCCCAATCGGGAGTCGGTAAGCACAAAGGGATTGCCGCGGGCGGAAGGCCCGGTCCGGCACCCGACAGTCGCGGTGGCGGGGTGAGGGCAAGTGAAGGCACGAACCCTTGCACCCGTCCATCCTTCGCGACCAAGAATGTGTTTGATGTACTTCAAGATCTATCCGAGAGTATCGGAGGATCACCCGGACCGCAGCTGGATGCTGCAGATGGGCAGCCTGAGCCCATTGTCCACGACCTGCACCAGTCGCTTGTTGAGCTTCTGGAACGGCCGGAGATCCTGAGCTTGCACGCCGTGCGCTGAGTTGGGCGTGAGCGGCAGTTGCACCTTAAGGTCCGTGCCTTATGCGGGGAAGTGGAGAAGGTCTTCGACGTGTTGGTCGACACGGGCGCTCAGGTCAGCTTGGTCAAGGCTGGCCTACTTCCGCGAGAGTGTTTGACCGACAGTCGGAAACCTGTCAGGCTGAAGGTGGCGAACGGCCAGTACATGGTGGGAGGCACGAAGGAAGCGGCCATTGGGCTGCAGTTCGTGAACCACCGTGAGCTGAGCCGCCCGGACCTCGGCAAGGAAATCCTCCTGCAAGGTCGCTTCTACGAGGCCGAGATGGACTGGGACATGATCATTGGGTACGACTTCATGATGGAGACGGACTCCCGCGTCCTCCCGGCCCAGGCCTCGATGACCCTGTACCAGGACAACCAGCTCTCGTGGCTTTCGTCACCTGAGCACCATGTGGAATGCCAATGGATCCACCCCGAACGCAATCAGCTCGAAGTAGCCGCGCTGGACACTGAGCCAACTGGGCCAGCAAACCAGGAGTACGGCGTAATGCCGGAAGTGGCGAGCCGAGTGGTCGCGGACCTCTGAGCTTCGGATCTGGCCCTGGATGCGTTCTCTTCGGGAACCTCCGCCTATCTTCGGGTTTGTGAGAAGTACTGGATCGCCCAGGACTCCGCGTGGAAGAAGCACTGGGGTCCGCATCAGGGATTGATGTGGATCCATTGCCTCCGTTGGGACATTCCAAGGGCGATAGCGAAGATTCGCAAGGACCGCTCCAAGGCAGTGCTGGTTGTTCCTATGGGATGCACCGAGGAGGAAAGTACCCGACATTGGGTAGTCTTATTGACCACCATGACCTTAAACAAGGTCGTCCTACCGGCTGGATAGAGTGTCTATCAGGACGCTAAGGGACAGCCCATGCCACCCCAGAGATGGCCAACAGAATTCCACTATGTGGATGGGGGCCTTGATCAGGCCGACGCCACGGATTTCGTGTGTGTCAACCGCATCACAGCAGAGCCTTGGCGGCAGTGCTTTGCGGTTCCCCCTGTTGACATTGGAGAATCGGAAGACCCCCTGACTGAAGAGGAGTTGGATCTGGTTCAGGGGTATATGGATCAGCCCTTTCACGACTGGGGAAACCAGCGTGAGGGCAAAGGCCAGGACAAAGCCTGGTGGGAAGTGGACTCGATCGTCTCTGGTTCCTATGATGGGGACCCCTTCGTACGGAGGGTGCTGGATCACTTGTCCAGCCAGGACGAGCCAATCGGGGGTAACCAACCCACCTACGGCGACCTATTCCGAGGCAAGACCAGAGATGGCCCTTTGGGCCACCTGGGAAGACCGCCTGAGCCGAAGACGAGCGGGGTCGCTACCCCTCAAGTAAGCTCCCTGGTCCAGGTGCCCGGAAAAGCCAAAGCGGAGTCCGATGATTGCCCCAAGATCCAGGCATTGCGGGCCAGGCTGAAGCAGAAGTATGGGGACACCTTCTTCAGCGGAAAGCCTGTGTTTCCCCCACCGGTGCGTGGACCGTATGGCGAGGCCAAGATACGACTGAAGCAGGACCCCCGTGTGTACCGGCACCGGGAGTTTGCCCTGAGGGGCGAGAGGAAGGAGGCCATGGAGAAGATCCTCCGTGACTTCATTGAGAGAGGCTGGCTCGAGCCGTGCCACTCCGAATGCACCTCTCCGTGCTTCGTCGTCCCCAAGAAGGTGGCCGGTGAGTGGCGGCTCGTGGTCGACTACCGCGGCCTAAACGCCCAAACGCAGCACGACAGCTATACGCTGCCCCTCATTGAGGACATGCTGCAAAAACAACACCGGCGGAGGATCTTCACGGTGATTGACCTGAAACATGGTTATCATCAGATGCCTCTCGCCGAGGAGTCCCGTGCCTGCACAGCCATGAGCACTCCACTTGGACCTCTCCAGTGGAAGGTGATACCCATGGGCGTTACCAACGGCAATGCGGCTTTTCAGCGGATGCTTGAGAACCTGCTTGAGCCGGTGCGTGACTGTGCGGACCCCTTCGTGGACGACGTGATCATCGCGTCCGGGGACCCCAGCATGAGCTACGAGGAGCTCCTGGAGGCACATGAGAGGGACGTCACTCGAGTGCTGGACCTTCTAGTCCGGCACAAACTCACGGGCAGCAGTGACAAGGCCACCATTGCGGTAAGCGAGGTGGTCTTCGCTGGTCACGTAGTCGGGAACGGGCAGCGAAAGCCCATACCTGGCAAGGTGGCTGCGATTGAGCACTGGGAAAAGCCCAAAACGGTCTCTGAGCTACCGGCGTATCTGGGGTTTTGCAACTACTACTCGGGGTATATCAAGATGTATGCCGAGTATGCAGCCCCCATGACGACCATGCTCAAGGGCAACCGAGAGGAGACCAAGAAGGGGTCCAAGAAGGCTCCCGTCTGGAATGAAGAGTCCGACCGTGCCTTTGAGGGGATGAAGCAGGCGCTGCTATCCGCAGTGGGTCTGCACCTCGTGGATCCCGACCGAGGGTTCGTCCTGCGCACCGACGCTTCCGACTACGCCGTTGGCGCTGTGTTGGAACAAGTGCTTGACGATGGGAGGCACGTGCCCGTGGCCTTCTGGAGCCGAATCCTGGCGGAAGGCCAGCGACGGACGTGGACGCCCCGAGAAAAGGAGGCATATGCCATCGTCATGGCTCTCAGGAAATGGGCTGGGTACATAGCCCTCCATCCCGTCACCGTCTGCACCGACCATCAGAGTCTGCAGTCGTGGCTTAAGGAGCACTCGGACACCCCCTCTGGTCCCGCCTCCCGACGGGCAAGATGGCATGAGACCTTGGCCAAGTTCGATCTCACGGTTGTGTATATTCCTGGAAAGGATAACACCGTGGCGGACTGTCTCAGCAGGTGGGCCTATCCCGCCAGCAAGGGCATGACGGATATCTCTGCCCATGGCGATAAGGCTGAGACCGCTGAAGCCAAGAAGATCATTGAAATGGAGCGCCTGATGGAGGAGGAGGGTGTTAAATGCTTCGTCGTCATGGCTGCGGATGCCCCCCTCGGAACGAGGATGGGCAGAGTGGTCAGAGTACTCGCCCCTGATGGAGCTGAGTCCGACAAGCACCTCTTCCCGGAGTCTTGCCTCCAGGACGACTGGACCGACGACTACGCCAAGTGTGAGGCCTTTGCGGCGGAGTATAGGGCTGTCACCGACCCTGACGACGGGCAGAAGTGGCCAAAGGGGCTGACTGAGGAAGATGGCAAGCTCTACCAGAATGGTAAGCTGCTAGCACCGGAGTCCCGGGTGCTCGAGCTGTGCGAGGCTTGGCACCACCACATGCTGCACCCAGGGGTCAAGAAGCAAGCCCTTGACATGCAGCGCCGGTTCGAGATCGACCATATCGGTCTCTACACCGCCATCAAGAAGGTCAGGAAGGGTTGCTCGGTCTGTCAGGCCTGCAATCCCGACAACCGGAACGTCAAGGGGGAAGCCCAATGGACTCCGGTTCCTGACCAGCCCATGGAGAGCGTGGCCATGGACGTCTTCTCCATGCCCGAAGTGCACATTGGCAAGGAGACCTTTGACTGTGTGGTTCTTTGTGTGGATCGCCACAGTGGCTACGTAGTAGCCGTTCCGGCACGCAAAAAGGGGTTGCTTGCCAAGGAAGTGGCAGTCATGATGATTCGTCATTGGCTGACCGTCTTTGACATCCCCCGCACCATTTGCAGTGATCGAGGGCCCCAGTTTACTGGTGGCTGGTTCAAGGCCATGTGTTCCCTCATGGGAATACGTCACGCCAAGAGCGTCGCCTATCTCAGCCGGTCTAACGGCCGTGCTGAAGTGGCTGGACGGCAGCTGTTCGAGAAGCTGCGCAAGATTCACATCACCAATCCACGTCGGAACTGGTTTGAGGAGATGTGGCCTGCTCTGAAGGCCCATCATGACACCCCCACCCCGGGTGGTTTGTCCCCTCACCAGATTCTGTTCGGCAGGGACCCCCTGGGTCGGGGACTTCCCTTGTCTGGTGATGGCATGGCTATGGACGCCAAGGAATTCTTCGCGCGGCAAGAGGCAACGGCGCGTGACATCCGCCAGCAGCTCGAGAAGGAGCATGCTGAGCGTCAGAAGTCCGCCCCGAGCTCAACAGCGCAGAAGTTCAGGGTGGGAGACCCGGTGTGGGTGATCAGACCCCGCCCTATGGGCACCCACCGCACCAAAACCTGGTTCACACCCGGAGAGGTGGTCCGCAGGATTGGTGAGGACACCTACCGCATCAAGGTGGGTCACGGACAGTTCCGGGAGCGCCACGAGAGTCAACTCCGTGTGCGGAAACCCGACCTCCGTGGCCAACATGTGTCCCTGAGCTACGCCGCACATGAGGCCGATTCGGACGACGATTATGCTGAGCAGGACGACTATACTGTCGAGAAGATCCTGGCTCAGCGTCCGAACGCCTCGGCACCCGAAGGCCTGGCAGTCAAGGTTCGTTGGCGAGGCTATGGGCCGTCCAACGACACCTGGGAACCCGTCTCCTCGTTCGTGCCGCGGGTCAATACTCCCTTCATGGAGTACATCCGCAAGCACAAGACCAAGATCCATGTCTCGGACTTGGCAGCACTCACCCGGGCGATTGCAGCCAGGGGTGCCTGATCAGTGCCCTGAGCTCTCCCCTGATGCAGTTGGAGCGCTTGTGTGGTCGACGGATCGCCCCTCACTTGTTTGCTCTCTTCCATCTTTCGGTGATCTGCCATCAGAGTGGCCATATACCCCCCCCCTGCTGAATCCAGAGGAGGATGGCCCCTCTTTTTCACTTCTATTTGTCACTACCCCCCTGCTGAATCCTTGGGAAACCAGGTAGGGGGACTGACCTCTTTTTACTGAGCTCTTGGGGCCTTGAAGCCCATACGACGTTGCGCAACGGATGCCGCTGTCATCGGCATTGCGATTTTTTTGGTGTGTGGTCTGGTTCCATGGCACTTGCGGAATCCAGACCAGTCGACGTGTGTCTCGAGACTATATATGGCCTGAACTCAGGCGTTTTCCTGTCCACCCTCCTGCATATGCCTTATCCTAACCGGGGCATCGTTTGGCGCTCTATCCAGAGTGTGTTTACACGCCTATTACCCCATTTATTGCTTGTTTTTCTGTTCCCCAGGATATGTCATCTGTATGTTCTGTCAGCCCATCACCGACGTGTGGACTGTTTTTTTTTTCTTTCCCGAGGGAATGCGAATCGATTACGAAGGCGCCCTGAGTCGCCGTATACATGCTCTTACATAAGGTCCAGCCTGGACCATTACCTCAGTACAGATCCTTCTGTTTGAGTGCCCGTGATACCGTGTGCCCTATTCGCTGTGATGTGGAGATCCTGATGGCGCCAGGCGGGAAGCCCAGTTGCCTGACTACACTCCCAGCGGTCCGCCACTGTCAGTCCCAGTGTGAGCCTGCCGACTCGCAGACGCACTTGCAGTCGGATGGGGAAGGTTTGCCTGGGAAACTGGTCGTTTGAGGAGTCGACGCCTCCGCCCACACTGCATGAGGACTCCCTCATGTATGGCCTTCGTGGTAATAGGGCGAGGGAAAAGACGGCCTTGATGCCCGATCGCTTAAGGAGGAGCTCGTTCGGCTGTACCACTCTGGACTCGCGTCCTGGATACGGACATGGTGCGCCCGAGGAAGGACCCGTGGGGACTCTCCCCCAGCCGGCGGGCCTTGGGAAGCTTGGGGTAGCCTGATGGATCTTTGTGGTCGCTTTCGACCTGTGGGACCACCTCGGTCGTCGTGTGATGCCTATGTTGGCCGTGTATGCCACTGCCACTGTGGTAGTGACCGTAGCAGCCGGCACCCGGTGCGCCTGGTATGGGTTAACGGGTCCTTTGGATGCCGAACAATCGCCGCCAGGACCCGGGACTTGATACTTGATACTATACTTGCAATTACTAACAGCTACAGCACCGTACCTGGCTTACTGCGGGATTTGGGCAGCAAAACCTGCGAATCAGCCTGAAGTGAGGATGTGACACCCCCCCCCCTTCAGGAAATGGTCCTGGGTACCCGCTGCCAGGCGTGGGTGTTATCGAGCCCCCCCCAGGGTTTGCTCTAAGGAGGGGGGTGAAGCGGTACCCAGAACCCCATGGCTAGGGTGGGGCATACAACCGGTCTCCGGTCCACTAACCCCATGTACGGAAGGGAAGACGCTCGTTGACGCCCGGTGCGAGCCCGGCGAGCGTGTTCCGTGCCGTAAAGCCCCGCATCGGCAACCGATGCGCCGCCAGCGGAGATTTATATATCAGAATATCAGGAATCAACAGGGTTTTATTTTCATATTGTTTCCGTCAATTTTTACGCTTCCGTTCTGATATTCACTGTTTTGACAGCTGGCGGTTAGTTCGCGACTTTAGCGTAACCGCCAGTTTAACTGTTATATACAGATATTTTAGCGCAAATTGTGACGAAGACTCTAAAGTCTTCAGGAATTGCATTGATGCATCCGCAATTTTCACATTCTACACTCGCAACCTTAATCCTAATTTTTCAGGATGTCGAAATCGGATTTTCGACTTCGACATCCCCGCACTTGATTTGACCTCTTTCGAGTGGACCTACGTGCTTCCCTATGCACGAATCAACTTTCCTTTTGTCTTGCCCTCCATTTGTCTTAGAGATATGGGCAAAACAAAGTTGATTCGTGGGGCCACTTGTGAGAGTCATATCTCGTGCCGCTTGCGAGGAATGACAATAAGGAAACGTGGGATGTATTCACAATACTCCCGGCGTAATTTGAGAAGCTTTATATGCCTTGCGTCTCCACACGTGCGCGCTAGTGTAATGGATCATGGTCAAGAGGGTAGAGTTTGCGTTATAACTCTTTGGCCATGATATTGCGTGCGTTAAGATAACTTTCGAGTGTAGCGCGCGAGTGTTGGTGTTGCATAGGAACTCTCCTTGAGTTCCTATGAGCGATTGACACAAAGTTGTGCCCTTGGAGGGGCATGACATATCGTGGGGGGGGCTACCTTTTTGGGCAATATGTGGTATGTGCCATGTGTTGTATTGCGTGCCCATTCGGCGGGTTTGGCTAAGAGCGATACACCCACCAATGGACCTCATATTGCACGAGGCCCTTCCTTATACTCCCCACGATCAATTGCATTCCTAACCTTCGTGGAGGAAAGCTTGTGTGGCGATCCCAAAGCGATGCGTTGGGAGCAAGGTGTGTATTTTGCAATTTTCCATATTTTCATGTGCCCACTTGGGAAGTAGCGCTCGTGACCTTTCAAAGCGCCCCAAGTGGAGCACATATGTGCAATCGAAGGTCATTGGTGTCAAGTCATTGTGTTTAGAAGGATTGGTCGATTACTCAATCCAAGTCGAAGATATTATAATATATTTGTGCGCCTTTCAAGGCACTTTTGGGTGTTTTTTCGCCAATATTGCTGTTTTTTGCCCGTCATGATGTCAAGTGGCGACCGTGTATCTCAACGTTGCACTCAATTGACATCATGACCCAAGTATGTTTTGAGGGCACATACTTCGGTGCCCAACATATCTTGGACCCGGCGAATAACTCCTCTTGGGCTTGGCATACCGTGGCCGCCATGTTGGCAATTTGGGACTATCCCAAATCATGGGCTCACTTGGCGACCCTGCCATTCCCAAAACCGGAGGAGTTGGGCGACGCCCAAAAGATATGTTGGACACATATGACGTGATACCAATCCTATGGCACACTCCGGTCCAAGTCGGGCATGTGCCTCATTGGCCGCAACCATGAGTGTGCGCATTTTCGGCCATTTTGAGCAATTTTCCACATTTTCTGCCCGCCGTGCACTATGTTCAGCCCACCCGTGCACGCCGGACGCATGGACCAATGGACCATATATGACATGGGTGTTATGCATATTGGTCCCCATGGTTCACACACCACGTGGGCGAAGCGGAGCAACCTTCGTTAAGCTGCTAGCCCAAAGTGAGTGTGGGCATTTTTGCCATTTTGGCATTTGTGGACCCAATTGGGATTGTCACCACGCCAAGTGGCATGGAGATCTTTGAGAGCCAAGGGCATGGGAGTCTCCGTTGGACTCCCGGTGGATCGTGTATGGAATGGCGGATCTGATCTCCAAGCCGGCGTGGAGATATACTATTGGAAGCACCCCTGAATTTCGGCTCATTTCGAGCAGCCAAAATGCCCCCCTTTTGGGACCCCAATTCCACCCCCCCGTGTGGTCAATTGGCGGCCCCATATCTCCATGCCCAGGAGGAGCCCGGACCTAGATCCAAGTTGTACACTCAGTGATAAGTCTTAGGTCCTGCCTCCTATCCTGTGAGCCATTGGCCTTGCCCTGGCCGGGCGAGCCACGCGTGAGAATGATGCCAATTTTGGTGATTTTGGCATCATGACCCCACTTGACAAACCTGTGGTGCCCTGATGCCGGGACCTCAGAGGGAACCAGGTTGGGTGAGGGCTCCAGGGAGTTCGTACTCGAAGGGCATAGGGTCAGTTGCCTCGTCCCTACCTCTGGCGGGTCCGGACGAGGGGTCAATTTTGCAGATTTTTGAGCTAATATCAGTTTGGGCTGAAACAGCCCATTTTCAGCTACCAACTCCTAGGGGATAATGGCGGGGCCATATCTCTGGCTCAGAGAGGAGTTGGGACCTGCCGTTAAGGGAGCATAGGGAGCCACTGTCGGTTGGCCTTGGAGCCACTGGGTTCCCAGGAACTCGCCTGTGGCTGGGCGGGACACCTCCCCTATTGGCAGGGTATCAGGGTCCGGACTGAGCAGGGCATGGGTTGTGTTTGAGCCCCCGCCCCCACCAGCCACTGAGAGGGTCGGACCTGGGATTGGGATATGAGTTGGGACTGAGTGTCTATTGTCCTGTGATGCCCTTACCCCAGTCCAGTCTTAACCCCATGTGTACATATCCTGATGTGTTGCTGTACATACTTTTGTTCCCTTGTTTCAGAGTGGCAAGGATCCTGAAACGCTTTGTCACATGACATGAGCGCAATGATGCCCCTGTGAGCGTAGTGCTTTGCCTGCCTGCTCACTTGCGCGTGTCCACCGCAGCGTCCCGTGGCCAGGCCCTCCACGGGAACGCGTCAATATCATCACCGAAAATAGCTTGAAAATCCCAAAATAGCCCTCTCTATGTCACAAAACCCACCAACACCCCTAACCATTGCCGTGAACGCCTGAAAGTGCTGCCCTGGGTCGTTGATGGTGCCGGAGGGCTCGGGGCCGGCAAGACCAGTGGGGCAGGCACGCGAGGAGTCGACCTGAACGTTGTTATTGGGGGTAGAACCGGAGACTCGAACACCAACGGAGGCAAGAGCAGCAACAACTGAAGCAAGATCCATGTTGAGTGTTATCCGGCAAAAAATCCCAGTCTATGAAGAAAATTGATGCGGATTATTCTAAATACATCTGAGTGTCCAAAACTGTCTGAAAAGATTTATATAAATCCAATTATGAAAAATGTTTGGCCGATCTGGCCCGCGAGCGCACGTCAGCGGCGAATGGCGATTCCAGGTAAATGATCGGAACGCGGCGGATTTACGGAGAATGGACCGCGGAATCAGATCCGGCATATCAGAAATATATAGGTCTGATCCTGAGACTGAGCTGCGAGGCGGCGATTCCGCCGAAGCAAAGAAAATGACCAAAATGTAGCCAATCTGGACAGAATGTCTGAAAATCTGAGCAGATGGGGCTAGCCGCACTTACACTCCCCCTCCAAAAACACACTGGGGTGTGTCGCTACGTCAACGAAGAACGTAGTGCGGGTAAGTCCCAGAAAAAAATAGAAATGTAGCCTCGATGGGGCGAAATCTGCTTGATCTGACCTGATTTAGGCTGAATTGGCACTGAATCAGGATGGATGAACCTGAAATGAGACAGATTGAGGAGTGACGAACAGTCCTCCGTGCATTAAAACATTAGGTTAAGGGCTAAAAAGCATGTAAACGTATCGAGAATCGATACCAAACCATGCATTGGTTGAGAAATGAGGTAGATTATTGGTGGTTTGAGTGGGGGAATCCAGAAATGGAGTGACATCTCAGCGCTCTGGCACAGTTTCGCTGTCGCGGGCACGCTACGGTGTCCTCGCCGAACTCTACATCGTGTTACTCCCGCTTTTCTCGTTCTGAAAAGTACAGCATGTGCTTCAGATTTGGCGCATCTGGTGGATGATCACAAGATTCGACAACATTGAGAACTAATTTGAGCAGAGATGAAGGAGATGAAGCAATCACAGAGAGGGAAAACAAATACAAATGTAGTCTACAGACCCTAAGTGAATCACGGAAGGTTAGGGTGTTTTTCTGTGCACTTAGATCTAAACAGATCTTCGAGGAATGTGGGGAGATGACAGGGAAATCAACCTAAATTGTCCTAAAATCAGCAAATTTCCTAAGATGAAGGTGAAATGAAGCGGCATGTGTACAATTGAAACTACTAACACTTTCGTTTAGACTAGAGTTAATATATATTGTCGTTTATTCAGCTCAATTGTGCTTTCCGGCACGTTGGTTCGCGAGCATCCAACAGATTCCATCAAAATGTGGATCATGTGATGATGCATCATGATGGGACATGATAGCCCTGGATCCTTGGCATGTAACGCGCCAAAGGTTCGCTGAAGGCGCTTTACTGACAGTATTTAACTGAGAGACACCGTATTTACAGTGGCGGCGGTGTCATTCGACTTGGACAAGGCCCATCTTTCGATTGAGTCCCACAAGACACTTGGATTCACCATTTTCGACAGTTGCAGGTCGGATTGAGCTCACATTGGCGTGTGCCAAAAATACAACGAAGCTTACGGACTTCAGAGGTTGCTGTTAGAAGTCCCTAGAGCTCCTATCTGAAGGTTGTCTGAACAATTGACGTCTGGGTTTCGTGTTTTGGTTCCACTGTTGCACAGAATGATGGACAAACCTGAGAAATTCAAGGCAAATTTGAGGATCCTGGATCTGAATCTGGACTTTGGCGTCAGCATCACAGCAAATAAAGGTAAGATCTGAGTTGCTGGCGTCGCATCTGGTGCAGCCAGTACTACAGGGTGTACCTGTAGGGGTGAATGTCGCTGGCCAGCGTTTTTACTATGTACATTTGCTTCCATCTGCACGAGTAGCCAAATTCCAAAGATGCACAGACCAACAGAGACAAGATTACCCCGAATCTGCCTGAATTAAGCCTGAGTTTGGTTTTTTCTGAACACGGCAGCACACTCCGTGGCTTTCGGTTTTCGACTTTCGATACGCTACCGAACGGAGACCAAAGAAAAATTGATTGATTGACGTCAAATTATCAAACATTCGCAGTTCTCCACATCATGACATAAACAGAAAGAATGAACAGTGGATTGAGCAGAATGTGGTTCTTTCAAGTCGAATTCGGCCAAGCACGAATACATGTGACCACCAACCTGTCTGGTCGGGCCCTCGTACGGCTTGGGCGCTGCAAATCAGCGGCCGAACTCGAAGCTTGGTCCTCATTTGGCTCCTGGGCTGGCCTGACCGCAGGAGGGGGGATCGACGGATCAGCCCTGGAATGTGGCTGCTGAGGGCCGTAAAAGGCTGGATCTCGATTCACCACAGGTCGTTTTCCGTCGCTCTCCACTTGTCTGTCTGGTTTCGACAGACAGTCTGTCAGGAGTACTCCAATTTCGGGGTGCTTCTTCAGGAAGTCGATGAACCCCTTGGTGTATCCATGGACAAAAGATTGGGCTGGTTCCCAGTTGTTGTGACTGGAATCAAAGCCCCTCCACTCACACAGAAATTCCCATTCGCCCTTGGCGTCACGTCTTGCTTCAACAATTCTCTTGAGTTCGTACTTCCCCCCTTCGATGACCCGATCAGACAAATGTTTCGCAGTCCAAAAAAGGGGTTTAACCCGATCCTTGGGGGAGGGGATCTCTCTCTTGAGGCGATCGCCCGAAACGACAATTTCCCTGCTGACATCCACACGAATCCTCCACCTGTTCTCACCAAGACGCGCTGTAACAGCGAATGGCCCCTCCCACAAGGGAAGAAGCTTATCATCTCCGTCCAGGGTGGTTTCGGATTTTCGAAGCCAAACTCGATCATCGACCTCAAAATTGTGGGGGTTTTTTCGGCCTTGATTCTGGACCCAAAGCCAGTCAGCTTGATGCTTCTCGATTAATTTCGACACAGATTTATCTGCTCGTTGGACGTCGTCCAAAAACAACGAAGCATCTTTACAGGGGCGAGGATTATTCAACGGCATGTTCCACCAACACTTCTTTCGTCCAAAGACAATTTCATTTGGAGAAAGGCCATGATACAAAGGCGTGTTGTGGTAGCGGCGAAGCAATGCGAAGAGAACTTCCATCCAATGGAAATCCTTTTCACTCGCGAGCTCCTTACGAAGCATATTAATAATTGAGCGGCCGGCTCTTTCGCCAGGCAGCGCTCGATGCGAGTGGATTTCACATCGGAGGTGGTGGATTCCAAGGCGAGCACATAATTCTCTCCACCATTCGGAGGTGTACTCTTTGCCTGAATCCGTCACCACCTCGGATGGGACGTCCCAACCTCCCATCCAGGTCTGCGCGCACCATTTGGCGGCAGCCTTGCCAGTCATCGACTCAATGTTGCAAGGCAACACTTGAATGTAGCCGGAATGACGGCACTGAATAAGGAGCACACCATTGACCTTTTTATTGGTCCAATGGCACTCTTCGTCATCGAGTTCACCGAGATAGAAGAAATCACTGGTGACTCTGTTAAAGAGGCGCTCCGGAATAGGATGTGGCCTCAGATGGCCGTGCTTCTTCGCGCTGGGGGGCGTCGAGACAGCACATTGGGCACATCCGGCGGCTACTTTCATGCAATGAGTATATAGCCGTGAGCCAAACAACCTATGTTTAATCATCGACCATAATCAACGACCATGTGCGTGGGGGGACTCCCATTTATGCCACCAGTTTAACACTCGGGGGGCCAGGGCGTCTGGTACGCACAATTTACCCTCCATCCACAGCTTCCCCCCATCCAACGAATATTCAGAAAAAATCCCATCCTTGTGAGCATCTTTGGATTTGAGATTTCCAAAGACCTCTTTAAACATGGGATCCTGCAGATAATCGGACGTCCAGTCACGGATGATCAGGGAATCTTTCGGCAGGGGTGGAGTTTTGGCCGGATCTCGACGCTTAATGCCCTGGATCAACCGAAATCGACTTACTCATCGGGTATAGTCAAACCGTTTCACACTCCCTGAGGAGGGATCGGTGACTTTCTCCACGACTTTCAGTGTTTTGGTGCAGATCTCATGATCATGCGCCGGATCTGAGAAGGCCGTGATGTCGTGACACGGCAATGCATGCTGTTTAACAGCGCACTGCATGCATTCACGTCGGAGGAGCTTTTTTTCCTCTTGATCCCACTCGATCACGACGTGGCGGTCCTGCTCCGTACCATGGATGTTAGTACTTTGCAGCCCCTCTGAAGCGGGGTAAGCCCATCGGCTCAGAGCATCCGCTACCGTGTTATGTTTTCCAGGCAAATACGACACATGGAGGTCAAACAGAGAGAGAAATTCGTGCCATCTGGCCCGTCGACCAGCTGGGCTCGCGACAGTATCAATGTGTTCGGTGGCCCAATACTCCAGAGATCGATGATCCGTCAGGACCTCGACTCAATTGGTGCCAACCCACGATTGGTACTTTTTTAAAGCACAGATGATGGCATATGTTTCTTGCTCACGCGGCGACCATTGCATTTGGCGTGGGGCTAGCTTCCGAGACCAAAATGCAAGAGGGTAATGATCACCGGTGGCTTCATCAACCTGTTCAAGGACAGCTCCGATCGCGTACCTAGAAGCGTCGGTTCTAATGTAGAAGGGTCGGTCGAATTGGGGGACATGCAACGTGGCGACTTCACAGAGGGCCGCCTTCAAGTGATGGAAGGCCTCCTCGCACTCGTCAGTCCACTTGACACGAACCTTTGAACCTGCCTTGCCCGCATCTCTCCCTACCTTCAATAATTCAGTGAGGGGGGCAGCAAATTTGGCATAATTCGGCACAAAAGTGTGGTACAAATTGCAACAACCCAGGAATCCTCTCAACTCCGTGATCGTCTCAGGGCGCTTCCACTTCTGAATAGCGACGAGCTTCCCTGGACTGGGTCGTCGGGTACCATTCTCAAGGAGAGAACCACAAAATTCGACTGATTTTAAAAATAATTTTCCCTTCTTTGGCCCACAAATAAGCTGATTGGCATCAAGAATGTCCAAAACCTGGTTCAGCTGCTTTTCATGTAGGGCCACCAGCTCGGCTTCGGTCAGTCCCTCCCCCTCCGTCGCGATGATTATGTCATCTATGTACACACTCACGAAGGCACGTAGCTCAGGATGGGCTGTAAAAAGTACATCCTCCATCATTCTTTGAAAAAACGAAGGGGCGTTCTTCAGGCCCATGGGCATGACCGTCCACTGGACTGGGCCACATGGCGTGCACATGCAGGTGAGAGGTCGGCTGTCCTTCCTCAACGGCATTTGGTGAAAGCCGTGACGGAGATCCAGCACAGAAAACAAACGACCTCTTGCCCTCTTGGCGATTTCCTCCTCAATGAGGGGCAGGGGGTGCGAATCCGCCTTGGTTTCGGCGTTGAGATTGCGAAAATCAACAACCATTCGCCAACCATCAATAGTGTTCTGGTCTGCAGGCGGCGGCTTCGGGACGGTGAAGGGTGCACAGCACCATTCGCTGGTCATACAACCCTCAAGCCAACCAAATTCCCTGAGATTTCTCTCGATGATTTTTCTGAGGATCTCATGTTTATGTCCATGATTTTCATAAGGGCGCTGTTTCTTCGCCTTGTAACCTTCACGAAGCTCGATGAAGGCTTCACCGAACTGTCCACGGACAGGGGGGTCTTTGATCAACTTCCCTGAAAGGGTTGTGTCCTTCCGTTCCTCAAAAATCTTTTCTCTTGTCTTGGAACACAATTCAGTGTCCACCTGATCGCCAGGAATTACTGTCGAAAAAACTTTGGCGACTTCTTCGGCTTTGGCAGGAAGAATCTTCTTACGGATGTCCCTAAACAGGTCCGTGTCAACTGCCTCTTGAAGATAGGTGGGTCGAGTGTCGACATTCCAGAGATTATCTTCGTGATCCAGCTCCTCGAAAGGATCTATGAAAGCTTCCACAGGGGGTTTTTCATAAAAAACTCTGAATTTGCGGCGCGATTTCAAATTTTTCTTCGCCCGTGTACTGAAGATTCTTTTCGATGTCGATCGTATTGGAGAAGAGGGAGTCAAGGCGGATCCATTTGACGTTGGATCACCTTGGGTATCTGACGGACAAAAATCAGAAAAAATAGATTCATCATCCGTACCACGCTCAACCTCAGATTCAGACCCAACACAGGAATCAGTACCAGAATCAGCAGAATTAGAGTCAGAAAGCTTTCCATCCACCAGGAATGCAAGCGAATTCCAGGACCGCTGTGGCAGGGGACCTGTGTCGTCCCTGGCATACAGCTTAATCTTCCTGGGAAGTTCGATGTAATCTACACAAATGTCTTGTAATTCCTGAAACCAAGGCTTGTCGTCCCACAAGGGCACAACTAAAATCGCCCGGGTTTTATCTTGCTTGCTTTTGTGGATAACCTGCTGGATTAAGTGAAACGGAGGATTAATCCATAACTTCTTGTCCCATTTATGGGTCCAAGCGTCGCGAAAATGCTTGTCAAAGCGCTTGTTCTCACGGTTAGCAAAGGCATCATACTCTGGCCAAAAGCAATGGTGTTCATGAAAATATTCACAAATTGCATCGCGCCATTTGTCGACAACTCTGTAGGATGAAGAGTGCCAGCGCGAAGGGCGTCGTGGCTGGGAGTCCCTACGAAGACATTCTAACTCTCGGGAGTAATCGGCACTCCCATTCACCTCTGCAATGGTGACATCTTCGCCAAATTTTGGTGTAACTTTTTGCTTCAAAAATTCTTCTGCACTTTGAAACCCTGCGTGCAAAAAACGAAATTCAGGACGCTCCAAGGGACCTGACTCCAGCAAAAAACAACGCCGATGACCTACGGGCGCCACCCTGTTCTTGCTAAGCCAAGGATGGCCCAAGTAAACGTCATACTTTATGTCGGCACGATAGAAGTAGTCATCCTTAAGGACAACTTCCTCCACATTACCTTCTTCCCAAAGGTCTTGAGCGACCAAATGAGTTGATATATAACAACCGCGTTGCCCACCTGCGAGAGAATGTCCAGAAACTCCCTCGAGGGTAACAGGATGAGGCGACTCAAACACGCAGTCGTCGGGTAAGAACGAATTGGATTGGAGATTTACCTCTGATCCATTGTCACACAAACAAGTGGCGAGGTGGAAATTTCCCTTGCAATCAGAGACCCACAGCTTTGTGACAAACTGACGGGCCCTGTGCTTGGACTGTACACCAACCTCGTCCACTACAACAGAAGGATCCGCTGCCGGATCCAGGGGAGAGGAGACAAGCGACCCTACATCAAGTAATGGTCGATCTGGAATCTGGGGATCATGCCTGAAATCGCCTGGGGAGGGGCGATTTTCGTGGCTCCCCTAGGCGTTCTGACCTCCAGTGGCTGCGTTAACATTGTGGACACAGCCTGATTCGTCGATCCACTCATCTTGGAACGGATCATCTGCTGGATTCAGGGCATTTTCGACATAATCTCGATCCGCATCGGACACCTGATCTGCACCTGAGACCTGATCCACACGATGGTTGCCCTTTCCACGTCCACGGCCTCGGCCGCCGGATGATGGACCTCCACCGTCGCCACGCCCTCTGCCCTTACCAGAGAAAGGGGTCCCAGAAGGATTTCCCTTACCTTTACCCTGGGATCCTGGAGCATTTCCCTTGTTTGTACCGGATTGAGGGGTTTGGCCTGGATTTCGATTTCCGCCTCCGGCGTTGCCATTGAGATTTTTCTGGCCGTTCGGCTGCCCACCGGAGCCGGATGGAGTCCGATTTCCTGTGCCTTGGGACCCGCCAGGGCCTCCAGTATTTTTGTTTCCACCGAAGGGGGTCGGATTCCCTTTTCCCCCCTTTCCACCATGCACCTGTCTGTCATTCCTGTCTGAATTCTGCGGATTACTGATATTTTCACCAATCACCTTGTGATCGTAAGGAGACCATCGGTGATTACCAGTAGAATGCGACTTAGCTCGGTTCGTAGAACCTAGAAGAAGGCAGATGCTACAGTGATCCTGAACATTCCGGGTGTCATTCACCTTTTTGTTGCCCTTTTGGGCCCCATTTTGGGTGTTTTGCTGGGTATTCTTGTTTCCCCCAAGACCCTCATGGAAATTTTGATTGGCGGCGTCAGCGAGCCGCTCAACCTCTTCCCAGAGTTCCTGCGGGGTGAACGAAAACACCCACTTCTTGGCCTTCAAGCGATGGCCATGGAAACTTACTCCCCTATTGAGGACTTGGACAAACAAGTCCCGATCCTCGTGTTCATTAAACTTGATTTTCCACGTGTTTTCAGTGAATTTCACCTTGGTAAACGACGTGGGGGAACACTTTTGAAGTGCTTCCCTGACGGAAAACCTGTTGGCCGAGGTATTGAAGCCATCGACCTCCGCCCACCAGGTCTTGACCTTTTCTTCGGATTGTTTATTCCGAAGGGTGGCGGCAGTCTCGGAGGGGATCTTCTCAAAAATCAGATTTTTCAGCTCGGCACTAGAAAATTTTTCGCCTGAATGTTCAGATTCTTCCACTAGATTCCAGAAGCGCTGTCTCTTGTCTTGCACTTCGTGCAAGATTAATCGCGAGAATGAAGGAAAATTCTTCAACATCTGGTGGTAATGGTCCTCTGGCAGCCGGGATCCACGTACCTCCAACTGTTCCCACACCTCATCAAAGGTAAGGGGGGAACTTGAATCCTCACGATCACTCCAGGTCCTGAGCCAAGTGTTGGCCGGCGCTCCCTCAAGGCAGTCCAAGAGGGCCATCAGGAACTGATCATCTTGGAGTTTTTGAGTCTTAACCCACAGTTTAAATTCCCGTTGGAACTGAGGCCAACGTCTGGGGTTTCCATTATACTTCGGTTGCTTGGCAACCTGACGAAGTCGCAATGAAGTGGGATTAAGAAGCGAATCCAGCCCAACACCGGCCGTAATGGCAGACACCTTGGCGGCATCATTCGCCACACCAGCTCCGGCGAGGGTCTGGGCGAGCAACAGCTGGGCTAATGCATTGGAATCAGCAGCAGGAGGGGCAGTACGGGAGGCAGTTCGCTTGGCATTCTGAGCCTCAGTCCTAGCCTTCGCCGTCCTACTCTCAGAACGAGAGATTGTAACCCTTTCCTTTAGCTTGGTCCTGCTGATCCGTGCATCAGTGGTCTTGGAGTCCACCGAAGGAGCAATTGAAAAAATTTCTGTCGCCTCCTCCGATGGCTCTGTTACTTGTTCCACCGATGATGCGCCCTCAGACCGCATGTGTGTCTTGAAAAGATCTTTAATTCCCAGCGTTTGAATGATGAGTTGCATTTGATCCTTGAGCAATTGGAGCTCAGTATCTCGCTGTAATCTGCAGGAGCAGTCGGCAGGACAGTACATACCGTGTCCTGAAGGGCCTGAGCAGGCTGTCGGACCGCTAATCTCAGTGGTCCTCAGCCAGGAGTCCACTTGGGGAGCTCCTTCAGCCCTGATTTCCAGACTTGCCTGCCTGGCTGCCTCTAAAATTCCTTCCTCAACCGCGGCGGCTAGATCGTCGCGGATGGAAACAGGGGGACGAGGGGCGGAGGGCCCGGCAACAGGTGCCTTGGTCTTCTCCTTCGGGAAGGGGCTTGCCTCCCAGATCTGCAAAAAAATGGCAAAAGAGTCATCTTCTTGAGAACGCCACCACATCCTGGTATTAATTTCTTCTTGAAGAAGGAAAAAATATTCCATTAAAAAATCAGAGGCGATTATTTCTTGTCCTATCAGCTTAGACGTGGCTAAAAGACAAAGGGCCTCAAGCGCCTCAAGGTTACGGGTCACTTCTGAAGACAAATGGTTGTCCCATTGTGCCCAAGAGGCTGGTCGATTATAGGTAGGTACCTCACCTGGACCACCCATCTCAATGTCGTCAATGTCGGCGTCGATGGACTCAAAATGTGGACATTGGTAAGGAGTATTAGTACCTGCCACGTCCGTAAGCTCCACCGGAGCGTTGCCATCGGCGTAGGCTGGGAGATTCCAGCTGCTTGATGGCCAATTTCGACTGGGATCTTGATGGTAATCTGGGCCTCCACAGCTGCTGATTTGTGCCCTTCTTGGGCAGCTTGGGCTTGCGCAAGGCATTCCTCTCAAGGCCTCGTTCGCACAGCACCACGGCAGCGTAATTGTTACGTCTCCAGGAGCGGCGGAGTCTACGGGGCCGTACTGGGGAGCTAGCTGTGGTTGGGACACCAAAGGAACAACATTCAGGTAGCCTCTGCTACCATGAAAGTGCTGCCCTGGGTCGTTGATGGTGCCGGAGGGCTCGGGGCCGGCAAGACCAGTGGGGCAGGCACGCGAGGAGTCGACCTGAACGTTGTTATTGGGGGTAGAACCGGAGACTCGAACACCAACGGAGGCAAGAGCAGCAACAACTGAAGCAAGATCCATGTTGAGTGTTATCCGGCAGAAAATCCCAGTCTATGAAGAAAATTGATGCGGATTATTCTAAATACATCTGAGTGTCCAAAACTGTCTGAAAAGATTTATATAAATCCAATTATGAAAAATGTTTGGCCGATCTGGCCCGCGAGCGCGCGTCAGCGGCGAATGGCGATTCCAGGTAAATGATCGGAACGCGGCGGATTTACGGAGAATGGACCGCGGAATCAGATCCGGCATATCAGAAATATATAGGTCTGATCCTGAGACTGAGCTGCGAGGCGGCGATTCCGCCGAAGCAAAGAAAATGACCAAAATGTAGCCAATCTGGACAGAATGTCTGAAAATCTGAGCAGATGGGGCTAGCCGCACTTACAACGCCTTCCATGCCATCCATTCTTCACCCTTTTGCCTCACTAGGGGCGGGACAACGGCCACTTGTACCCTACCGTACCATTTTTAGGGCCAACGTTGCATATTTTGCTATTTTGAGTCATCATGACATCACCCTTTTTTTGGTGATGTCATACCCTTTTTTCAGGCCTACCCACACTTTTATGAGCCCAAATGCTCCATCTGAATCATTCAAAAACCTTCTCAAAGGTGTTTATTTGTGTTCCCCGGCCTTAAAATAGGGGGGTCCGTCCTTACTTGCCCTCCAATCCTCCCCAAGTCACGGGGATGGGGGGGGGGGCACCGTCCTATTATGCCATACGAGAAATTGAATTGTCGTCCCCACTCAAAGCTGAACCATACACAAATGTTCATTCGTACACGTCCAATTTTCTCCTCCATCATTAGAAGCTTTCGCCGTGTTCCAAATTACGCCGGTTCACGATTCGTTGTAAGTCGTTGGTGAACAATGGTTGAAAACGGGATGACCATTGCTGGGTAAAGAACTGGTCCCAAGCCGCCACTCTACCATTGAATTCGAAGACAATGATGGTCAGTTTCGGAGCATGTGTGTGCATTTTCACGCGCACCATTGTTATGTGGAGCTGCACGTGCCAGATATTCCAATTTTTGACTTGGACGCTCAGGAAAGCGGACTGGACGGTAAGGGATATTTGGAAATCACCCTCACCTGCCAGTTAATGTGCAATTTGAAGGGACTTCTGCCTGCTGAACCGCAAGCTGGTGGGCCATGGGTTTTCAATAGTTATCATGCCCTGCAGTTGTCAAATTTACTTGCAGGCGACCAATGGATACGTGAAGTTCGATGCTGCCGCTCCAGGGCTGACAGCAGGCGAACAAACTAATGCCGCTTTCGTCCTGGATAGGTGCGTAGTCGGGTCAATGAAATTGACCAAACCAAGAGGGATCTAGTGTGCCCTGCCCTGGACTGCATTTTCGGAGGGGGGATTTGTAGAGGCTTAAAGCACACAACAGCCGCCTTTGTTTCTCGGAGGAAAAAGAACCAGGATAACAATAAGAATACCCCCACAACTCTCAAGGAGATACACGAGAGAATCAGGTGTTCAACTGCAGAGTTTGCCTTCAACCGAGTTGCACGGGGCGCTTTTGTGTCATACTGTGCAAATTGGCGCCTCTCTGTACTAGGACACGATCAGCATGTGGACGAGAGCCGTGGAGGAAGGTCGGATTGTTTGTGGTTGAAGCACCAGTGCAACGGTCTTTGGTTGACAACAGATGTACTGCAGACTCGCTGCTATGAGATCTGCTGATGTATGTTGGTGAACAACATTATGAGGTAGGTGAAACCAGGAGGTGCACGACAGTCAGAGTGAGGCTGGAAAGCTGCACTTCGTGTTTTCAAGCATGACGTCTCAGTGAAGCCATCCACGAGCAATTTTGTCACCTGCTTTTTGGTCCGCAGCACTAGATGTGTGCTGTTTTTGTGGGGAATGCCGATCTGAAGTTTTCAGTGATCGCTGTTCTGATCCTGAGTCAGCCGAGGTCGCTGCTCGGATCCTTTGTCAACCGTGCAACTCTGTGTTGGGGAGTACCCTTGGGCTGGCCAGGAAGGCTGTTCGGTTTCTGAGTTTCACGCACAAGCAGTGCAACAGGAGAATGTATGAGTAAGAAAAACTCACTGCCATGTCTTTCTTGGAGGGCTTGATCCAGGCCAAGCCCCCCTTAAAACCCTTTTGTTGATGCTAAGACAAACTTAAGTGTTTTTATCTCTCTTTTGTTGCCTAAAGTAGACTTTCTCAAAGTAACTAGGGTTGTGACCCTAGCCCCCCATGAAGTTCACCCCTACCACTCAACTGAGCGGAGGTACCTTCCTTCATGGAGGATATACCGAAATAAAATAGGCATTTCATGCTTTAGGCCTTGGAGGTTAAGCCTAGTGGTCTCCCACCCCAAGACCCCTATACTCAATTGTTTCTACCACTTATTGTGGTCCTACTTTGTAACTGTTTCTGAATTCAGTTGCTTGGCCAAGTCATTTTCTGTGTGGTCCTGACATCTATGCCCCACATTCCTAACCAGCACCATTTCACCCAAAAGAGTGCACATGAAGTGCCTAATGCTATCTCTGAGGCAAGAGTCAGACCAATTTTCATATAAAATCTTTTATATTATCCATTTGTGATTGAATCTTTGTGTATAAACCTGCTTTGTCTATCTGCAGCCCTTCTGTGTTACACTGGATTCCAAAACCAATCATTGATTCGATCCACATCCTGTTCTTGCTCTATTTGCTGCTTTGGTCTGGGTCTTCAACTACACAAAGTGCAGGATTTCATCAAAATATCTAGGGCATAAATCAAGGACATCTTTCCGGTAGCAGAGACAGTCCCTTGTGACCTTTTGAACCGACCCTGAGAAGAAGTGCAGCACACAAAGCTCAGAAAAGTTTATAGTGTTTTCAGCACTGTGTTTTTGCTTCTCCTGCTGCTTGCTGTAGGTGTAGGGTTTCCTGCTGCTTGTTTTGGAAGATGAAAACCTTTGTTTTGCAGAAATAGAGTCAATCCAGGATAACCCAAGCCAGAAGTGTGCAAAGAGGAGAAGATCAGGATCAAAGCATGAAGGGCTGCAGTGTAGACAGTGAAGGATGATTGGATATTCACAGAAACCGCAACTCAGGTCACAAATGAATGCATATTCACAAAGATAGCTGAAATGTTTTTGAAAAAGAGTTAGAAAACTGCCTCAGGATCACTCTCTATCCATAGTGCCATCTTAGGAGATGTGCACTCTTTGTTTTGGGTCCCATATGTGCTGAGGTGGCATGGTATGTGGCGATGAGGTCACTGCCATGTCACATGGGATCTTCCTACTTAGCTAGGCTGACCAGGAATTGAACCCAGGACCTCTCAAAAAGAGGTGCCCAGCCCCCTAGGGTGCATACCACTAGGATCGCTAAGAATTCATGGAAAAACATAGATAAATTCATAGGCTGTACTTTAGGTATGTCAGTGCTCAGTCAACTCAGGAAAAGATGAATAGCTTCACATTGAAAGGGGATTAAGGGGTCCACTCCATATCCTGATTGGGTGTTTGGTTCCATAGGTCAAAATGTGTTATCACCAGTTTTGGTGGGACCAATACTAAGATTAAAATGCATGGATGCTCAGTGCATCTCTAATACAACTAGAGTATGCCTCAAAGCAAAGGAAAAGCACTTTTTCTTACTCCCCCCTTGTGCTGTGGTGGCCACCACTGTCGCATTTTAGGAAAAAGAGAATTTTTCTTGGCCTTTCCTTGGTTTCCACATCTACTTTAAAATACCTACAGTTTCCCTCACACTGAAAAATGGGCGCTCACCATGGCTGGCGCTCTTTTGCTGCTTTGTATGTAACATATCCTACAGAAGACTCAGCGCTCATGGCGCTGCCGGGGCTCCTGTGGCTTGGTTGGGTTAGTATGGGTGCATGCCAAACATGTGCATATGCATCCCTCCCTCCAAGACGCAGCGTCGACACAACCCAAACGCAAGACACAATATACACACTCGCATGGGTTCTCGTAAACCTGCTGGCGACCTGTGACCTGTCTTAGGGCGAAGGGAGTCGTGAGAAAATTGAAATTGCCCCTTGGTGGGGTCTTGGTTCTGCTCAGTCTCTCCAGGCACCTGCGTTTCGGCCCGAACACGGCCTACTCAGCGAGGCTGCGCGTGGGTATCTGCAGAGGCAGGAATGGGAGAATTATGGACGAATCCACGCAAAAACGAAGCGAGGACACCAAAATCCGTCAAATGACGGCCTAGAATTTTTCTGAAACGACACACCTGAGCAGAATCCAATTGTGCATCAGAAGCACATTTTTATAGAAATTATAGTCATCTCTGGATTTTTTAAATCCAGAAATTCATACGCATAAAATGGCGGCGCGCAGGAGCGGCTCCTAGCGAAGCGCCGGAAAATGGAGAAATAATGGAATTATAAACGTATGTCTCACGTAGTCTTGAAAATGACGAGACACACATTAATAAATAAACATACAGATTCCACCCACACTAATAGAAGCTTCGAAAATTCAAGAATTCGAAAACCAATTGAAAAGACTTCAATGAATCAGGTATAAACTACAGGTATGCTCGTCTCGCATGCCGCATACACATTGCTCGTCTTGTGTCTCCGTGAATGAGTCTTGTAGCAGCGCTAACAACAATAGAACGCGATAGAGGGATTGATTAGAAAGATTGCAGATCCACCTTGCAGGTTGGCGAATGGTAGATTAGAATCGGGTGCATCGGCGATGGCTTCCTGGATTTCACCTACTTCGTAGCTATTGTCACACCCGGGTACGGTTACAGCCATGATATGTGTGTGTGTTTTTTTTGTTGTTGTGGTGTGTATTTTTATTGGATATCAATCAATCGGTCATCCCATTGGTCCGTCGCGACCGCGTACGCGAACGAGAGTACGACGGCAAGCGCCACTACCACCATGCCAGCCAGACCCGCGTTGATGCCCATCTCGTCGTCTGTCGCGCCCGCTTTTTATTTGTAGTGGTCCCTGTCCTGTGCGTGCCAAATCACGCGTCGGGTGTCAGCCCCCACTTGGTCATGAGCTCGTTGTTGAGGCTGGTGAGCTCTGTACCCTCAAATGGCCTGTCGTACACCCGGAGCTCTAGCAGGTCGCCATACCACCCAGCAGATGTCGGTAAATCACCGAGGGAGTAGTAGTAGTCCAAAAAGGAGGGGTCGTACGACATCAAGCTCTTCTGTTTCCCGTTCACCCACATGGACGTTTGCTGTGAGGAATCACCCGCTACAACCACGTAGAGGATGGGTGCCTCCGTGAATGTTGTGATCGGGTCCCAGACAGCCCCGGTCAGGAATCTGAAACCGTACCCGAAACGTTCCGCCACCCGGGCATTCCCGTCCATGATATTCAAGCCCCCGTCCACGGGGCTGAACGGGTGCTTGATGTATTTGTAGTTGTCACCGGTAAAGTCGGCGAAGGGTGGAAATTTCATGGTTAGGACCAGTGTGGCACCCGATTGTTGCATTTTTGTCTTGATGCTCCTGAGGAGCCGGGGGACGGTGTATTCGAACGCACCGGTTGCGACGCTGTTGCCGCGTATCGCGCCGGTCGCCGAGCCGGTCGCTGCTGCTGCGTCGCTCCAGGTGATGGCCCCGTCGTCCGCGGACATGTAGACCCATCGTACCGCGTGGTTCCCGTTGCCGCTCTTGTCGGCGATGAACCGGATAGGGTCACCTGCCACGGTGACGGCCTGGGTACCCGCTTCGTCCGTGTACAGGGTGTTGGTGTCAGATGCGTCCAGGTGTAGCAGGAGGGGCGTGGCAACGGGCTGTCGCACGGCCGAGGCGAGATCCACCCATCCCCACTTCTGGGCCAGGTAGAGGCGGAGTTGCTGGAGTGACCCCTGGTCGAGCGCGGTCGACCAGTAGATGACCTCGGCAAGGCACCAATCGGTCGTTTCGGTTTGTATCCCTTGGATGCCACACCGCATGTAGTTCCCCGACGAGAACCAGGCGTTGTTTCCTGTCCGTTGCACTGCACCCGCGGTTTCGAGTGTATTAAACCGGTGTGTCGTCACGATGGTGTTACCCTGCGCGTCCTCGTAGTACGACGCGTACGACACCACTAGCTTATTATTCAGCGGTTCGTCGTAGAACTGTGGGCCTTGGTTAGGATCAGGACTGGGAAGATCCGATGCGAACACGTCCCGCGTTCTTCGCTGACTGTCCAGTAGATGGCTCCTGCTATCGGTTGTTGATGGGTGTATGGAGTACGAGGAACCGAAGCTTTGGGTCCGGAATACCAGGAGACGCGACATCTGCGTCGGGGCATTCGTTGCCAGTGCGTAACGCAGCGTGTCGCTTCTGGCCGGCCCCACCTCCAGTCGGAGGACGCCCGTGCTGTTGATGGCCAGTGGGTGACTTCCGTCCACGTAGTATGCGTGGTTAATGGTATTCGACATGTTCCTACCGTTCCCGGACTTGTCCTTGACGAACCGCACGTTGTCGTTGTGGTTGACTCCCAGGCTTGCTCCGGTTGCGTCGGACGACATTCGCGTCGGGTCTGCGAAGTCGTACCACGCCCACGTGAGGTCCCTCTTTGGTATCGATAACGGCCACTTGGACTGCAGCTGTGTCATGACCGCCGCCACGTCGTTCGTCTCCAGTGATGCGGGGTACACCCGTAGCTCGTGGATGTGCACACCCGCAGCGCCAATCTGGAGATGGGTGACGTTCGCGTGCGCGGCCCTCGCGAATTCCCTGGGTGTCCCGCCCTGGTACAGCAGCGTCTGTGGGTTCGATGTGTCGTAGTCGTAGAGGGTGAGTGTCAGGTCGCCCGCTTGCTCTGTGACGCGGAACGCGATGACCATTCTGGTATCCGGGGTGGAGGTGGTCCGATTGGTTGTGATCGCGTTGTCTGGTAGCTGGTTGCTGTCCGAGGACTGGTACAGGTGCAGTGTCTGGTGCAGCCTGGCCTCGAGCCGCAGTGACCCGGGCACCACAACCGCGCCGGTCCCGACGGACCCGAGAAGAACGCCGTCGTTCGCCATGCCGGACGCGTCGACCACCAGGAACACGGTCGTGTTGACCATGCGGGGGGTGTTGTTGCCGCGCAGGTCGAGCAACAGCCGCGTCGTGTCATCCGGGAACGATACGGCGGGTAACCCGTCAAGCTTGCTGATGTGGTACACGGGTTTCGCCGCGCCGGTGGCCACCGCCGGCCAGGTGGACAACGGCCCACCCGCGTACTCCCACAGGTCGACAGGGTCACCATCTCTGGCGACCACCGCGCGACTGGCGCGGTCGCTGAGGAGGGTGCCGGACGCCCAGGCGTCGAGCCAGTGGATGGGCACCCGTGGGTCTACGTCGACCGGGAAGGGTCGCAGCGAGAGGGGTGCAACGGACGCGGCGCCCGGGATCGGGACGGCCCCGGTCCCGCCGGCGCCCACCACGGCGGACCGGACTGCCCCCCACGCCAGCCAGTATGTGTCGACCGGTAGCGCCCCCAGGTCGCTGACGCTCGAGTGCAGGTGGAGTGGTGGCAGCACCACCCCGGAGGGGTCCAAGGGGCCCGAGTCGCCTGTCGCGTACAAGGACACACTCCGGCCGAACGGCACGTACACGGAACCAACGGTCAGTGGGCCAAGGTCCCTGTACCAACCGGCTGAATCCAGATCGATGGCCGTCCCGGTGAATCCCACCCCGCTGTACAACGTCGCCCGTGGGGCCGAGCCCCCCGCCTCCACCGCGATGGAGTAGTGGATGCTGCCCTGCGTCTCGTTGCTCCCGGTGTCGAGGATCAGGAACACCCGCCCGTCGTAGGCCTGGCACACGTCCGTGGTGATTGCGAGCTGCAGGCCCGTCGTCGGTGTCGGGGGTATGTGGCGCACCGCCACACCAAATGCCTCACCTGTGAGTGTCTGCACCAGATCACTGCCGTGTGTCTGATATATGTCCACGAAGGCGTAGCCGTCGATCAGGGCTATTTCACCCACCGCGGTTTTCGGTACTGTCTGGTTGATGACCCGCTGGCGTTTCGCCAGTAGTGTCAACAGGGGGACGAAGCCCCCGTAGACGACGCCGTCGCCGTCGACCAGGCTTGGCACGTTGGTCCTCAGGTCGTCCACGGATACCGCGTAGCGCGGGTGGGGGTCCGTGTCCGATCTCCGGTACTGTATGACATTCAGGTTCGCAGAGACCGTGTCCAGTAGGGTCTCGGTCGCCGTGTCCCCGAGTTGCAGTGTCTGTATGTCGGTCATTTCGGATAACAGCTGCTGGGACACGAGGAACGTGCCGTCCCTGGTCAGATGCAGACCACCTCGCTCGCCGCATCTGATCGTCAGTTCATTGCTGTCACCCTGTATACCCTGGTTGACGTTTACATAACCGGTGTCGTTGGTTCGTCTCCGTTTTGCAGCGTCCATCGTCGTTCTTGTCGTTCTTTTTTATTATTGTGTGTTACACGCGTATCTGAAATCCGAGGTGCCCGTCTGTCTGTACCCATAGGTCTATATTTGTGATTTGATGGCCCCAATGAGCCCGATGAGCAGATCCATGAACTCGATCATGCAACAATTCGTGTTTTTCTATTCCAATCAAGAGAACCAGAGGGTGATTCCCGCGAGGAAGACTACATGAGTATATATGTGTCTGCAGTACGCGATGGGCATGAGAGACGTGCCGCCATCGCGGACAATGACATCGACATGGGCACGGGTGCGACTTCGATACCCGTTGCACCCACCAGACCCAGATCCTTGTGCGACCGGTGGACGATCGGCGGTTGTTGCTTGACAGCCTCTGTGGACAGTCGTGTGACTCTCTCTTGTTAAGCCGAGACAAAAAAAAAACAGGGGTCAGTGCCGCCGGGGTGTGCTTTTCGTCACCGGGGGGTGTGACGCGAAAACTTGTTGCGTGTGTCTATAGCACATGGTGCTACCTGGGTGTGACCATTCGGGGCAGTGCCCACCGGTTCCCGTGTTTGTGGCGCACACTTGCCTACCAGCATCACCACTTTCGGCTAATAGATCCATCACCCGTAGGGTGTCCTTTCGGGTCTGGCTGTAAACGAACCGGTAGAGCCACGACAGCAGTGCGGCCTTGGTCCCTTCTACGTCAACCGCCTTGGTTGTCAGTAGTAGCACCCGGCACAGGGTCGAATCGAGTAGAAGGTGGCGAACGGCCAGTACATGGTGGGAGGCACGAAGGAAGCGGCCATCGGGCTGCAGTTCGTGAACCATCGTGAGCTGAGCCGCCCAGACCTTGGCAAGGAAATCCTCCTGCACGGTCGCTTCTACGAGGCCGAGATGGACTGGGACATGATCGTCGGGTACGACTTCATGATGGAGACGGACTCCGGCGTTCTCCCGGCCCAGGCCTCCATGACCCTGTACCAGGACGACCAGCTCTCGTGGCTTTCGTCACCTGAGCACCATGTGGAATGCCAATGGATCCACCTGGAACGCAATCAGCTCGAAGTGGCCGCGCTGGACACTGAGCCCACTGGGCCAGCAAACCAGGAGTACGGCGTAAGGCCGGAAGTGGCGAACCGAGTGGTCGCGGATCTGGGAGCGTCGGATCTGGCCCTGGATGCGTTCTCTTCAGGAACCTCCGCCCATCTGCGGGTGTGTGAAAAGTACTGGAGCGCCCAGGACTCCGCGTGGAAGAAGCACTGGGGTCCGCATCAGGGACTGATGTGGATCCATTGCCCCCGTTGGGACATTCCAAGAGCGATAGCGAAGATTCGCAAAGACCGCTCCAAGGCAGTGCTGGTTGTTCCTATGGGATGCACCGAGGAGGAAAGTACCCGACATTGGGTAGCCTCATTGACCAACATGACCTTAAACAAGGTCGTCCTACCGGCTGGAGAGAGTGTCTATCAGGACGCTAAGGGACAGCCCATGCCACCCCAGAGATGGCCAACAGAATTCCACTATGTGGATGGGGGCCTTGATCAGGCCGACACCACGGACTTCGTGTGTGTCAACCGTATCATAGCAGAGCCTTGGAGGCAATGCTTTGCGGTTCCCCCTGTGGACATCGAAGAATCGGACTCCGAAGACCCCCTCACTGAAGAGGAGTGGGATCTGGTTCAGGGGTATATGGATCAGCCCTTTCACGACTGGGGGAACCAGCGTGAGGGCAAAGGCCAGGACAAAGCCTGGTGGGAAGTGGACTCAATCGTCTCCGGTTCCTATGACGGGAATACCTTCGTACAGAGGGTGCTGGATCACATGTCCAGCCAAGACGAGCCGCCGGGCGGTAACCCACCCACCTACGGCGACCTATTCCGAGGCAAGACCAGAGATGGGCCTTTGGGCCACCTGGGAAGACCGCCTGAGCCGAAAGCGAGCGGGGTCGCTACCCCTCAAGTAAGCTCCGTGGTTCAAGTGCCCGGAAAAGCCAAGGCGGAGTCCGATGACTGCCCCAAGATCCAGGCATTGAGGGCCAGGCTGAAGCAGAAGTATGGTGACACCTTCTTCAGCGGTAAGCCTGTGTTTCCCCCACCGGTGCGTGGACCGTATGGCGAGGCCAAGATACGACTGAAGCAGGACCCCCGTGTGTACCGGCACCGGGAGTTTGCCCTGAGGGGCGAGAGGAAAGAGGCCATGGAGAAGATCCTCCGTGACTTCATCCAGAGAGGCTGGCTTGAGCCGTGCCACTCCGAGTGGGCCTCTCCCTGCTTCGTCGTCCCCAAGAAGGTTGCCGGTGAGTGGCGGCTCGTGGTCGACTACCGCGGCCTGAACGCCCAAACGCAGCACGACAGCTATACGCTGCCCCTCATTGAGGATATGCTGCAAAAACAACACCGGCGGAGGATCTTCACGGTGATTGACCTGAAACATGGTTATCATCAGATGCCTCTCGCCGAGGAGTCCCGTGCCTGCACAGCCATGAGCACCCCACTTGGACCTCTCCAGTGGAAGGTGATGCCTATGGGCGTTACCAACGGCAATGCGGCTTTTCAGCGGATGCTGGAGAACCTGCTTGAGCCGGTGCGTGACTGTGCGGACCCCTTCGTGGACGACGTGATCATCGCGTCCGGGGACCCCAGCATGAGCTACGAGGAGCTCCTGGAGGCACACGAGAGGGACGTCACTCGAGTGCTGGACCTTCTGGTTCGGCACAAACTTACGGTCAGCAGTGACAAGGCCACCATTGCGGTAAGCGAGGTGGTCTTCGCTGGCCACGTGGTCGGGAACGGGCAGCGAAAGCCCATACCTGGCAAGGTGGCTGCGATTGAGCACTGGGAAAAGCCCAAGACGGTCTCTGAGCTACCGGCGTATCTGGGGTTCTGCAACTACTACTCGGGGTATATCAAAATGTATGCCGAGTATGCAGCCCCCATGACGACCATGCTCAAGGGCAACCGAGAGGAGACCAAGAAGGGGTCCAAGAAGGCTCTGATCTGGACTGAAGAGTCCGACCGTGCCTTTGAGGGGATGAAGCAGGCGCTGCTATCCGCAGTGGGTCTGCACCTCGTGGATCCCGACCGAGGGTTCGTCCTGCGCACCGACGCATCCGACTACGCCATTGGCGCTGTGTTGGAGCAAGTGCTTGACGACGGGAGGCACGTGCCCGTGGCCTTCTGGAGCCGAGTCCTGGCGGAAGGCCAGAGACGGACGTGGACGCCCCGTGAAAAGGAGGCGTATGCCATCGTCATGGCTCTCAGGAAATGGGCTGGGTACATAGCCCTCCATCCCGTCACCGTCTGCACCGACCATCAGAGTCTGCAGTCGTGGCACAAGGAGCACGTGGACACCCCCTCTGGTCCCGCCTCCCGACGGGCAAGATGGCATGAGACCTTGGCCAAGTTCGACCTTACGGTTGTTTATATTCCTGGAAAGGATAACACCGTGGCGGACTGTCTCAGTAGGTGGGCCTATCCCGCCAGCAAGGGCATGCAGGACATCTCTGCCCATGGCGATGAGGCTGAGACCGCTGAAGCCAAGAGGATCATCGAAATGGAGCGCCTGATGGAGGAGGAGGGTGCTAAATGCTTCGTCGTCATGGCTGCAGATGCCCCCCTCGCTTCGAGGGTGAGCAGAGCGGTCAGAGTACTCGCCCCTGTGGGTGCCGCGGGCGGGAGGCCCGGGCCGGCACCCCCTGTGGGAACTGAGTCCGACAAGCACCTCTTCCCGGAGTCTTGCCTCCAGGACGACTGGACCGACGATTACGCCAAGTCTGAGGCCTTTGCGGCCGAGTATAGGGCTGTGACCGACCCTGATGACGGGCAGAAGTGGCCAAAGGGGCTGACTGAGGAAGATGGCAAGCTCTACCGGAATGGTAAGTTGCTAGTACCAGAGTCCCGGGTGCTCGAGCTGTGTGAAGCTTGGCACCACCACATGCTGCACCCAGGGGTCAAGAAGCAAGCTCTTGACACGCAGCGTCGGTTCGAGATCGACCATATCGTTCTCTACACCGCCATCAAGAAGGTCAGGAAGGGTTGCTCGGTCTGTCAGGCCTGCAATCCCGATAACCGGAACGTCAAGGGGGAACCCCAATGGACCCCGGTTCCTGACCAGCCCATGGAGAGCGTGGCCATGGACGTCTTCTCCATGCCGGAAGTGCACATTGGCAAGGAGACCTTTGACTGTGTGGTTCTCTGTGTGGACCGCCACAGCGGCTACGTTGTAGCCGTTCCGGCACGCAAAAAGGGGTTGCTTGCCAGAGAAGTGGCAGTCATGATGATTCGTCATTGGCTGACCGTCTTTGACATCCCCCGCACCATTTGCAGTGACCGAGGGCCCCAGTTTACTGGTGGCTGGTTCAAGGCTATGTGTTCCCTCATGGGGATACGTCATGCCAAGAGCGTCGCCTATCTCAGCCGGTCTAACGGCCGTGCTGAAGTGGCTGGACGGCAGCTGTTCGAGAAGCTGCGCAAGATCCACATCACCAATCCACGTCGGAACTGGTTTGAGGAGATGTGGCCTGCTCTGAAGGCCCATCATGACACCCCCACTCCGGGCGGTTTGTCCCCTCACCAGATTCTCTTCGGCAGGGACCCCCTGGGTAGGGGACTTCCCTTGTCTGGTGATGGCATGGCCATGGATGCCAAGCAGTTCTTCGCGCGGCAAGAGCAAACGGCGCGGGACATCCGCCAGCAGCTTGAGAAGGAGCATGCTGAGCGTCAGAAGTCCGCCCCGAGCTCGACAGCGCAAAAGTTCAGGGTGGGAGACCCGGTGTGGGTGATCAGACCCCGCCCCATGGGCACCCACCGCACCAAGACCTGGTTCACACCCGGCGAGGTGGTCCGCAGGATTGGTGAGGACACCTACCGCATCAAGGTGGGTCACGGACAGTTCCGGGAGCGCCACGAGAGTCAACTCCGTGTGCGGGAACCCGACCTCCGTGGCCAACATGTGTCCCTGAGCTATGCCGCACATGAGGCCGATTCGGACGACGACTATGCTGAGCAGGACGACTATACAGTCGAGAAGATCCTGGCTCAGCGTCCGAACGCCTCGGCACCCGGAGGTCTGGAGTTCAAGGTTCGTTGGCGAGGCTATGGGCCGTCCCACGACACCTGGGAACCCGTCTCCTCGTTCGTGCCGCGGGTCAATACTCCCTTCATGGAGTACATCCGCAAGCACAAGACCAAGATCCACGTTTCGGACTTGGCAGCACTCACCCGGGCGATTGCAGCCAGGGGTGCCTGATCAGCGCCCTGAGCTCTCCCCTGATGCGTTTTGAGCGCTTGTGAGACCGACGAATCGTCCCTTACTTGCTTGCTCTCTTCCATCTTTCGGTGACAGAGTGGCCATATACCCCCCCCTGCTGAATCCAGAGGAGGATGGCCCCTCTCTTCTTCTACTCGTCACTCCCCCCCCTGCTGAATCCTTGGGAAACCAGGTAGGGCGACTGACCTTCATCATTCTGAGCTCTTGGGGCCTTGAAGCCCATACGACGTTGCGCAACGGATGCCGCTGTCATCGGCATTGCGAATTTTTGGTGTGTGGTCTGGTTCCATGGCACTTGCGGAATCCAGACCAGTCGACGTGTGTCAGCTGACTATATATGGCCTGAACTCAGGCGTTTTCCCGTCCACCCTCCTGCATTGCCTTATCCTGACCGTGGCGTGGTTTGGCGCTCTGTCCAGAGCGTGTTTACACGCCTATTTACCCAGATTATTGCTTGTTTTTCTGCCCTCCAGGATATGTGCATCTGTATGTTAAGTGTCATCAGCCCATCGCTGAGGGATGGACTGTTTTTCACCACGAATCGGGATACAGAGGCGCCTTGAGTCGCCGTGTACATATCCTTACAGCCTGGTCCAGCCTGGGCCAGTACCTGAATACAGATTCTACTGTTTGAGTGCCCGTGATACCGTGTTGCCCTATTCGCTGTGATGTGTGGAGATCCCGATGGCGCCAGGCGGGAAGCCCAGTTGCCTGACTACACTCCCAGCGGTCCGCCACTGTCAGTCCCAGTGTGAGCCTACCGATTCGCAGACGCACTTGCATTCGGATGGCGGCCTCCGGTGCTCCTGACCTCGGTCAGTCTGCCTGGGAAACTGGTGGTTTGAGGAGTCGACGCCTCCGCCCACACTGCATGAGGACTCCCTCATGTATGGCCTTCTGGCAGTAGGGCGAGGGAAAAGACGGCCTTGATGCCCGATCCCTTAAGGAGGAGTTCCCTTAAGATCTGGGGTTCTTAAGGAGTTCGACTATGGCACTCTGGACTCGCGTCGTATGGATATGGACATGGTGCGCCCGAGGAAGGACCCGTGGGGACTCTCCCCAGTCGGCGGGCCTTGGGAAGCTTGGGGTAGCCTGATGGATCTTTGTGGTCGCTCTCGACTTGTGGGACCACCTCGGTCGTCGTGTGTCGCCTATGTTGGCCGTGTATGCCACTGCCACTGTGGGTGGTGACCGTAGCAGCCGGCACCCGGTGCGCCTGGTATGGGTTAACGGGTCCTTTGGATGCCGAACAATCGCCGCCAGGACCCGGGACTTGATACTTGATACTTGATACTATACATGTGCTACGAGCTTATACAACATCATACCTATTCTACTGTGACTTACTGAAGTGAGGATGTGACACCCCCCCCCCCTTCAGAAGAGGGTCCTGAGTACCCGCTGCCATGCGTGTTGTTATCGAGCCCCCCCCAGGGTTTGCTCTAAGGAGGGGGGTGAAGCGGTACCCAGAACCCCATGGCCAGATTACGGCATACAACCGGTCTCCGGTCCACTAACCCCATGCACGGCGTGTTCCGTGCCGTGAAGCCCCGCATCGGCAACCGATGCACCGCCAGCGGAGATTTGTGTATCAAATATCAGGACTCAACAGGGTTTTATTTTCATATTGTTTCCGTCAATTTTTACGCTTCCGTTCTGATACTCACTGTTTTGACTGCTGGCGGTTGGATCGCGACTTTACCGTAACCGCCAGTTTAACTGTAATTAATGGAAATTTTAACGCTATCCGTCACGAAGGCTCCAAAGTCACCAGGAACTGCATGGATGCTTCCGCAATTTTCATAATTAATACTCGCAACCTTAATCCGAATTTTTCAGGATGTCGAAATCGGATTTTCGACTTCGACATCCCCGCACTTGATTTGACCTCTTTCGAGTGGACCTACGTGCTTCCCTATGCACGAATCAACTTGCCTTTTCTATTGCCCTCCATTTGTCTTAAAGATATGGGCAAAACAAAGTTGATTCGTGAGGCCACTTGTGAAGGTCATATCTCGCGTTGTTTGCGAAGAATGACAATAAGGAAACGTGGGATGTATTCACAATACTCCCGACGTAATTTAGGAAGCATCATATGCCTTGCGTTTCCACACGTGCGCGCTAGTGTAATGGATCATGGTCAAGAGGGTAGAGTTTGCGTTATAACTCTTTGGCCAGGACATTGCGTGCGTTAAGATAACTTTTGAGTGTAGCGCGCAAGTGTTGGTGTTGCATAGGAACTCTCCTTGAGTTCCTATGAGCCATTGACACAAAGTTATGCCCTTGGAGGGGCATGACATACCGTGGTGGGAGCTGCCTTTTTGGGCAATATGTGGTATGTGCCATGTGTTGTATTGCGTGCCCATTTGGCGGGTCCATTGCTCCAAGACAAGCCCGCCAATGGACCTCATATTGTGCAAGCCCCTTCTCCATACTCCCTACGGTCAATTGCAAGCCTAACCTTCGTGAAGGGAAGCTTGTGTCGTGAACCCGAAGCGATGCGTTGGGAGCAAGGTGTGTATTTTGCAATTTTCCATATTTTCATGTGCCCACTTGGGAAGTAGCGCTCGTAACCTTTCAAGGCGCCCCAAGTGGAGCACATATGTGGGATCGAAGGTCATTGGTGTCAAGTCATTGTGTTTAGAAGGATCAAGTGATTTCACGATCCAAGCCGAAGATATTATAATATAATTATGCACCCTTCAAGGCACTTTTGTGTGTCTTTGTGCCAATTTTGCCATTTTTGGCTCGTCATGATGTCAAGTGGCGACCGTGTATCTTAACGTTGCGCTCAATTGACATCATGACCCAAGTATGATATGAGGGTACATACTCCGGTGCCCAACATATCTTGGACCCGGCGAATAACTCCTCTTAGGCTTGGCATACCGTGGCCGCCATGTTGGCGATTTGGGACTATCCCAAATCATGGGCTCACTTGGCGACCCTGCCATTCCCAATACCGGAGGAGTTGGGCGACGCCCAAAAGATATGTTGGACACACATGACTTGATACCAATCCTATGGCACACTCCGGTCCGAGTCGGGCATGTGCCTCATTTGCCCCAACCATGAGTGTGCGCATTTTTTGACATTTTTAGCAATTTTCCACTTTTGCTGCCCGCCGTGCACTATGTTCTAACCCTCGTGCACGCCGGACGCATGGACCAATGGACCATATATGACATGGGTGTTATGGGTAATGGTCCCCATGGTCCACACACCACGTGGGCGAAGCGGAGCCACCTTCGTTAAGGCGCTAGCCCAAAGTGAGTGTGGGCAATTTTGCAATTTTGACATTTGTAGACCCAATTGGGATCGTCACCACGCCATCTGGCATGGAGATCTTTGAGAGCCAAGGGCATGGGAGTCTCCGTTGGACTCCCGGTGGATCGCGTATGGGATGGCGGATCCGATCTCCAAGCCGGCGTGGAGATATACTATTGGGAGCACACCGAATTTTGGCTCAATTCAAGCAGCCAAAATGACCCCATTTTGGGACCCCAATTTCCCCCTTCCGTGTGGTCAATTGGCGGCCCCATTTCTCTAAGCCCATAGGGAGCCCGGACCTAAATCTAAGTTGTACACTCAGATATAAGTCCTAGGTCCTGCCTCCTACCCTGTGAGCCATTGGCCTTACCTTGGCCGGGCGAGCCACGCGTGGGAATGGCGCCAATTTTGGTGATTTTGGCATTATGACCCCACTTGACTCGTCCGTGTTGCCCTGATGCCGGAACCTCAGAGGGAACCAGGTTGGGTGAGGGCTCCAGGGAGTTTGTACTCGAAGGGCATAGGGTCAGTTGCCTCGTCCCCACCTCTGGCGGGTCCGGACGAGGGGTCAATTTTGGGGATTTTTGAGTTAATTTCAGTTTGGGCTGAAACAGCCCATTTTCAGCTACCAACTCCTGGGTGATAATGGCGGGGCCATATCTCTGGCTCAGAGAGGAGTTGGGACCTGCCGTTAAGGGAGCATAGGGAGCCACTGTCGGTTGGCCTTGGAGCCCATTGGTTCCCAGGAACTCGCCTGTGGCTGGGCGGGACACCTCTCCCATTGGCAGGGTTTCAGGGTCCGGACTGAGCAGGGCATGGGTTGTGTTTGAGCCCCCGCCCCCATCAGCCACTGAGGGGGTCGGACCTGGGATTGGGATATGAGTTGGGACTGAGTGTCTATGGTCCTGTGATTCCCTTACCCCAGTCCAGTCTTAACCCCATGTGTACATATCCTGATGTGTTGCTGTACATACTTTCGTTCCCTCTTTGCAGAGTGGCAAGGATTCTGAAACGCTTTGTCACATGACACGAGCGTATTGATGCCCTTGTGAGCGTAGTGCCTTGCCTGCCTGCTCACCTGTGCGTGTCACCGCAGCGTCCCGTGGCCGGCCCCCCACGGGAACGCGTTTCGAGGATGAACGTGGGCTCCGACGGAGCCACTGAGCCCCACCTGTGGCTCATGAGTAAGATCCCCCAACGTACGTGGGTGATTGTCGCTCCACCTCTGAGAGGAAAGCAGGACCCACTCGTACGATGAACTGGTGGACCTCTTGATTGAGCTAGCTCTTGAGAGAGAGAATGACTCCCACATGGAGAAATTCCTCAAGAAGCATTTGGGTCGAGGTGGTACCCCTACCCCCAAACGTGGCGAAGGGAAAGGGGCTAAAAATCCCACTAACACCAACCAGGGAGGTGGTAAAGGGAGGGGTAACCTACGTGCCATGAATGAGGCTAAACCTGATGCAGGTACGCCCCCCCTGTTCTACTGCAAACCTGTAAATGACAAGGGGCGACCTTGTCATGCCTCTGACTGCGACCTCCGCAGTGGCTGTATGCTGCAGATGAAACGTCAGCAGCATACCAAAGATGGGAAACCTGTGACCCATCAGGACCATTTCAGGTGTACCATCACCTGTGGTTACTGTGGCAAACGTCGTCACTACGAGGACGAATGCCACATCAAGAGACGCGAGAGTGACAAACTCAAGTGTCAGGAGGCGGAACGCCAGAAGACCCAAACGCCCGCCAGAAATCCCCCGAACGGGGATAAAGGTGGTAAAGGAGGTGGCAAGGGGGGTGGCAAAAATGGACCCCCCACCCCCCAGAGGCGCTCATCAGCGCCCGTTGCTACACCCACTCCTGCCTGCACACCCGCTCCTGCCGCAGGTGACCCCAAGAAGCGCCCCCAAGGGGATAACGCTACCCCTGAGGGGAAAAATTCCAAGAAGAGGCGCTTGGCCTGGATGGCCAAGTCCCTCATTGCTGCAGGGGTGGATGTGAAGTTTTCTGATGAGGAGTAGGGTGGCGGCTCCGAAAAGGAGGACTTGCTTTTCTGGATCCTCGTGAAAATCGGGGATCAGGTTTTTCGAGCGGTGCTTGACACCGGTGCAACACTTTCCATAGTGGCCCGGCGCCTGCTAAAGACTTTCAAGAAAACTAAGACCGTGGCCATAAGAGTAGGGGATGGGCGTACCATCCATTCCTTGGGGGGGGTCGATGTGACTATATGTCTGGGCGACGAAACCGTGACCCAACACTGCAGAGTGCTGGACACCGACGCCTTTGACATCGTCATTGGCACCGACTTCTTACGAAGAAACCCCCAGGTAAAAATGCTGTCCCTCCAGCGCCCCTATTCTTTGCACTGCAACTTTGGCAGTGGGCTATTGTCCGTACATTTGGAGCTGTCAGGATGAAAAGAGTCTGGACTGCGCTACGCATCCAAGACTAACTATCGTACTGAAAACTACCAATTGGCCCGTCACGTTCTTGAAAATGGACTGGCGGCCCTTCAGGTAAACCTGGATGAGATCCAGGTGGAATTGTTTGCGAGCCAACAACAGCACATCATGCAGTTGTACTGCTCCAAACAACTGAACAATGCTTTTTCGTTTCTTCTGGAAAGCAATGGGCCTAGCGTATGCTAACCCTCCCTTCTCCCTGCTCGCGAAGGTTCTAACCAAAATCGCTTATGAGGGAGGAAGGGTTGTTATGTGCACCCCTGACTGGGGTTGCTCTGGTGAACATGCTTACTGGCGCCGTATGCTAGATCGTATGACCGTGGGAAGAGTGCAACTCCCCGACGGCCCCATCTATGTGCCTGAGGACTCAGACACAGCTATGCAGGCCCCTGAGTGGGCCAGTTTCCTGTCCATCGTTGATGGATCTCTCAATCCTATACCCCTGTGTGACCTAGACCAGGTGCTACTGAAAGAGGTCATGGCCGAAAATCGTGGCCTGACCCTTTATGATCTCAAAAATCGATCTCCTGAGCACCTATCTGCCACACTTACAGGGTGTGAGTCTCCCGATGACTATCTGGAACCTGCAGCTGTAAAAGAGGATGCTGACGACCAACTGTCTGAGATCGCCAGCACCATTACTTCTGTTGATCCCAGCTGTGTTGACCTAAAACATAGTGCCTTCCTAGCCCAGCTGTTGCTAGAGGAGGTAGATCTAGAGTCAACCTCTGAACCCGCTTCCCCTGTTGGGAAGCCAGTGCTACACCTGCAGCCTATGCACACAGGTGAACCCGTGGCCCGGAGTGCTGATGCTCTGGCGCGGCCTGCTGCTAATAACATGCCATTGTGTGAGCATGATACTCAGGAACTCCGGCGGCTGTTGTACCTGAAGGCCGAAGGTATTGAGCGCCAAGAGCGGCTGCAATACCTCGGACAGACCTGGAAATCCTCCATCTGGTCTGAGGAGGACGATGAGTCCTATACGCTGCTGATCCTGAGATACCTCTAGTGTATTCTCTGCACTATGGGCAGCAATTCCCCCCTGAGTGGGACGATGGTTTTGTGCCAGCCGAAACTGCTGATCGGCAGAAAAAGAAAGAACATGGAAAAAGCAACCTCCATGCTGAGGAGGATTTCCTTCAGAAACTCGAGAGTCTTAACCTTGACCCCCGCCTGAAGAAACTGCTTATAACCTATGAGGAGGTGTTCGGCCCCTTGCCGCCTCCCCTTTCTTGTAAAAAACTGGTCCAGATGGACCTGAAATTGAAACCAGAATTTGAAAAGACGCGAGTGAGGCGTCGTCCCTATCCCGCTCCACAGGAACAGGTTGAAGAAATCGAGCGCCAGATCCAGGAATGCATTGATGCGGGCCTCGTTGAAGAGTATAAACACGGGGACTATCCCCATCACTGCAGTCCCTGTTTCCTTGTTGCCAAACGAGGGTCGACTGCCCTACGTCTGGTTGTAGACTATGGTGAGGTCAACATGAACCCAGAACCACTCAGGGAGTATTCCTAACATGGAAAACACCCTGGAGCGTATTGCCAAATGCAGGTATAAGACGAAAATGGACAAACGCTCTGGTTTCTGGCAGGTGGACCTAACCGCCGCAGCTCCGGAGCTGTTGGCCTTTATCGTGTCTTCAAGTGGAAAGTTATGCCTTTCGGGGTGGCTAATGCCCCAGCGCTCTTCCAGGAGCTTATGAACAAAATTTTTTACATACTGAGGCGCAGGCCTCTAGTACAAGAGTTGATTTCTCGGGGTGCAGAAGTGGAGGCTCACATCGACGACGTGAGTTTGGGTACTAATACCAAAGAGGACCATGTCCTTCTCCTCCGTGAATTTTTCATTGTCTGTCAAGAAAACCATCTCCGAATCAAACTAGAAAAATGTGAGTTTATGAAAGAGGAGATGGACTATTTGGGTTTCGACGTGGGGTATCGCTGGTGGAAACCAGCCGCGTCTAAGATGCAGCCCCTACAGGACATGCAGATTCGCGATGACCCTAAGAAGGGCCTACACGATGTGAGGAGTTTTGTGGGCGCCTGTAATTTCTATCGGCGTCACATCCACAATTTTACTTACTCCTCTGTTCCCCTCACTGACCTAATCAAGAAAACTACTCCCTGGAGGTGGACCTCCAGAGAGGAAGAGTGTTTCCAGGAGTTGAAGAAGAAGATTGCCTCCTCCAACTGCCTGGGAGTGCCCCGCCCTGAGGGCGAGATAGTCCTGATCACTGATGCCAGTGATGTAGGGGGGGGAGGTACGATCTACCAATGGCAGGAGCTTAACCCCGCTGAACTAACCCACTGCCATTATCGTACTACTGGACTGAACCGTGATGGTTCGTTGAAACATGACTATCCTACCAGTGAGTGGCGACTGGTGCCACTGGGACACTGGAATTGGAAATGGAACCAAGCGCGTTCCAATTACAGCACCTATGACCAGGAACTCCTGGCCGGTATGTTGGTGCTATCGTCACCATCCGGACTCCTGGGATCTAACCCTATTGTCTGGCTGTGTGACCAGGAGCCTGTGAAGTCTTTTCAGAAGGGCCCACCACCAGAGAAAGCAAAGCTCAAACGGTGGTGGACTTACCTGAGCCAGTTCAGGCTGACAGTGCATCATATCCCTGGGATAAAGAATGAACTGTCTGACTATATATCGCGCAACAACTTCGATGCGCTTATTGGTGAGAGCTCTGAGGCGCTCGCCAGAGAGGCTTTCCAGCGTACGGATGTCCAGCTTGACCTGTCCATGCGCACTGCTGGGATCCTGGAGGGTTGGAGTCTAACCGACTATCAGTCAGAGTATGAAGAAATTCTCCAAACCCTCAGCACTTGTCTCGAACCCCCTGTCATTGACGGGCACCAGTGGTATAAAAACAATCAGTACCTCTTCTACGAGGACCGAATAGTGGTGCCTGAGGCACGACTGGATGGGTGCCTACAGTGGTCCCATCTCAGTTCTGGTCACACTGGCGCTAATCGCTCAGTGGACTTCTTCAGTGAGTGTTTCTACTCTAGTCTAACCCTGACTGAACTGAGATCGCGTATGCAGACCATTGTGGATGCTTGTGGCTGTCATGCCAGCAAGCAGAACGACAGTAGGGATAGGGGCCTGATCTCCAGCTTACCCATACCCTATTGTGCTAACTCTCTTCTCTACGTGGATTTCATTCACGGCCTACCACGTTTTGGCGGCTATGATAGTTGCCTCGTGGTCACCTGTGGTCTATCTCGCTTCACCCGTGTGTTCCCTTGCAATAAGAAAATCACAGGTGAGTAGACTGTGAAAATGTTGGTCGAACAATGGTTCGAACCCTATGGAGCACCTAAGCAGGTGCACTCCGATGAGGATGTACGCATCCGCAGTGCTACTGGGTGGTACAAACGAGTGCTAAATGCCCTCAACGTGGAGGTAACCACAGGTGTGCCCTATACCCACACGTCTAACCCTCTCTGTGAGAGACAGAACCGTGTGGTGGAGCAAAACTTAAGAATCCTGATGAAACAGGAGCGCACCAAGGACTTGGTACGCCTAGTGCCCTGGGCAGTGCTGACCATGAACTCACAGCGGAGCTCTTCTACAGGTTTCACCCCCCACCAACTGTTCCATGGAGGACGACCTGCTTGGTTCTTCAAAACCCCCTTTCCTGAGGACTTCAAGAGCCCTGTGGGAGATTGGCTGGAACACAAGCAGTCTCTGGCTAACCAGGCTGGTACTAACCTGAGACACATTCGTGACCGTGAACAGAGCCGACGGAACCGCCTACGGCGACCTGCCAGCTTCAAGGTTGGTGACCTTGTTTTGGTACACCATTCACGCCTACCCTCCTGGCCACGTAACTGCCTACAGGACCCTTACTTTGGACCCTATCGTATCATCAGGATAGATGGATCCAGGATCCATGTCAGGTGCAGTCCACGTCTAGGTGGTGAACCTCTGTGTGCTCCTAAACAGTTGAGGCACTGTCACTCCCCTGACAACTTGTCTTGGGATGAGTGGCGCCTCAGCGACAGTGAGGTCGAGCGTATAGACCTAGAGAACGCTGCCAGTCCAGAGGAGGCAGACGAACTCGAAAAGATGACTGCCGATGAAATGGCAGTCGATAGCTACTACGTGGTTGCAGGTATTGCTCGCCACGAGTATAAACAGGGCTGGAAATTCCTAACCCTGTGGGATGGCTATGGGCTATCCGAGGCGACCTGGGAACCTATGTCAGCCTTCATACAACCAGATGGGAGTATCAACCCCATCTTCCGCACTTACCTCGTTGAGAACAACGAGGGGCAGCTCCTAACCCGTGCTGAGACTATGTCCCAGCGTAAGAAACGAAACTAATTTCCCTGTGTCAGTCTACTGACAGGTGCAGTGAGCACTCTTCTGCAGACGTGCCTGTGTATGGGTGTAAGAGCAGTTGTCACAGTTGCCCCGCATTGCATCGCAGGACAGGACCGTTAGCCCCCCGTGACAACCACTCCCTGGCCGAAGGCCATTGGTTTTTTTCACAGACTACTGCTTACTGAGCACTGCACTGACCCTGTCTGTGGCCTGCAGACCCATGCCTATGGTTTCCAGCGTGGGCCAGGTGGCCGCTTATCAGGATTGCAGCCACCCAGCGAGTGTATGCCTTGTTGACCATTTGTTGCATGGGAACTGCCCTGATGTAATGACCTTGGGGAGCCAACGAAGAACGGTGGCTTACTACACCAGGGGGGAATGACAAGCAAGGTGTTATGAGGCAAGGTGTGTCTTCCCTCCTTGGGGACAAGCGAGCCCACAGTTAGGACCCCTGACTGGTCGTGACCCATGGGGTTCTACCCTTCCTTACAGGGTTTACCATACCCCTATGTCTGCTACGTATGTCTGTGTGTGTCTCACTTCTCTCCCCGGCGTGGCTCCCGGAGACCGGGCTTCGCTGACGTCGGACCGAAGGTCCTAATCAGGTACTATTACCACTCCTATGGCGCCCAATTTCTGTGCTGGCGCCTATCCTTGGGGGAAGACGGCAAAAGCCCTACCTACTAGAGGGGAGGGGTGGCCAAGTGTGCTAAGGGCATACAAAACGCCCATTTTTGCTACAGGCCAAAAGCTAACGCACTCCCCTGCCCACGAGGAAAAGCACGCGGGACAGGACACACCACTACACTACACTCACTAACGCCAGCACCGGCCTTCGAAGGCAGGGTGAGCACTCATCACTTGCACTCAACTCCTGCCATCCTGCTGACCCTAACTCCTATACACGCTACTGGGTGCTGCTGTCGAAGACGTCTCGGGCCCTAATGACCCTCCTGTGAAGAAGACAAGAGAACACAGCGCTGCTAAGCCACTGTGGCCTAACAGGGGACGCCACAACGCGTTTCCCCTGCTAGGGCTTGGAGGGAAGGGGTGCTCTTGTTGTGTGCACAGCGCAGATGTCGATGAAGTCGAACTGCCCTCGCCACTCATGGCTGATCCACAGTCAATTGATTTGTGATCAGCGCCCCTGTTTTGCTGGGGCAGAAAAATGGGATAGCCGCCGAAGGCAGCTGCTGTGTGCACCAATCACCCTGAACCTCTCCCACCTGTACAACAGAGGCAAATGAAGGGGTGTTTGCGGCGGAGGAACCAAGCCACACTCCACGTATTATACGCTTCTCAGTGTGACCTATAATACACTGTCCGCAAACACGCTGAAGGATCAGCTCCCCTGTCAAGCAAGCAAGCGTTAAGAGACTCCTCAGGTTCTCTTAAAGAACGTACCGAGGAGCCTCTGGGTAACCTAAACAAGGTTTACCGTGCGCAATTCGCGTGGCCTACCCTTTAATGCATCATGTGCACGCAGGGAAGGGAGGCAGAACCGTTTCCACACTGACTCAACCAGGAGGTGAGCTCCTCCTGGGCTAACCTACCTTACTCACCATGCATCGTGTGAATGCCGAGTGAAGCGAACACAAAACAAGCCTAAGCGTTTTAAGCAACCCTACTTTAACGCCACGGCCACACACGAACAAACACTTTCTTTACTTACCTGTGAAGAAGAAAACAAGGGTGAATTTGGGGTACAGGGAAAGCATCACAGCGTGTGAATGCCTCGATTAGGCACATGCATCGCGAGCACAGCGCATATTCTAACCCTACGTGCGCGCTGCGCTCTCCATTCGCATCGCATACCTTTCATTCCTGTTTTGACCTGTGCAGAGCCTAGAGAGGAACACCAAACCCCCCAACGAGCACAGCGTTGACAACCCTTACGTTTTGACGTAACAACCAACACGAACGCAATGCGTGCGTGTGAGATGACACTGACATACCTGAGAGGTGGGTTGTTGACCTGCTCTGTGGTGTGGGTTGAATTTGAATACTTTTCTCTGAAGTTTATAAAAATTTTGATGCAACTGTGCAAAAATTTCCTTTAGAACTCTAAAAACTACGGCTCATACCTTCTTTTTCAAAAGGCAATTACGCTTGCGCAACCCTTTTCTTGGAGTCCGCTTCCTTTGCGGTTGTCTGCGACTTTGAGTTATGTGTAAAAATGACGATTTCCCGCGTGGTTTCGTCGATTTTTAACGATTTCACTTGCTAAATCGCAAACCCTTCCGCTAAACCGCAAGAATCACTCCTTTTTGGTTACATTTTCTATTTTTTCCAGCTCCTGGAGATTTGTGTCCTCCATTGGGAGTATTGCTCCGCCCTGGCCCTTGGTCAGGACGTTTACTAAAACGCTGTTTATACGGTGATAGCCGTCCGCATTAGAGCGTTCGACTATACCCTAGTGGGCAAGCACATGTGCTCTAGGAGTCCTGGGTTCAAACCCCACTACCCCCAAACTTTTTCCAAAAGTTTTCGTGGCACGTCGGCGACTTTTGAGGAATGCCCCATCGAAGGGACATCATTCACGGTACATTACACTGTTTTTCAAGGGTACCTACAGTGTGATAGGCTGCTATGAACTGATGAGGATGTTTTTGGTAAGTTTAATGCATTTTCTGAGGTAATTTTGGGAATATTTGAGCCTTTTTCCTTGGTCCTACTAGCTTAGCTAACTAGTACTCCAGGGGGGAGTAAGAAAAAGTCACTGCCATGTCTTTCTTGGAGGGCTTGATCCAGGCCAAGCCCCCCTTAAAACCCTTTTGTTGATGCTAAGACAAACTTAAGTGTTTTTATCTCTCTTTTGTTGCCTAAAGTACACTTTCTCAAAGTAACTAGGGTTGTGACCCTAGCCCCCCATGAAGTTCACCCCTACCCCTCAACTGAGCGGAGGTACCTTCCTTCATGGAGGATATACCGAAATAAAATAGGCATTTCATGCTTTAGGCCTTGGAGGTTAAGCCTATGGTTCTCCCACCCCAAGACCCCTATACTCAATTGTTTCTACCACTTATTGTGGTCCTACTTTGTAACTGTTTCTGAATTCAGTTGCTTGGCCAAGTCATTTTCTGTGTGGTCCTGACATCTATGCCCCACATTCCTAACCAGCACCATTTCACCCAAAAGAGTGCACATGAAGTGCCTGATGCTATCTCTGAGGCAAGAGTCAGACCAATTTTCATACAAAATCTTTTGTATTATCCATTTGTGATTGAATCTTTGTGTATAAACCTGCTTTGTCTATCTGCAGCCCTTCTGTGTTACACTGGATTCCAAAACCAATCATTGATTCGATCCACATCCTGTTCTTGCTCTACTTGCTGCTTTGGTTTGGGTCTTCAACTACAAAACCTGCAGGATTTCATCAAAATATCTAGGGCATAAATCAAGGACATCTTTCTGCATGTACAACATGCACATGCCGATGTGCTTGGGTTTGGTGCAGTCATACAGCTGTCACGCTGCCGCAAACGTTCCTCACACGCCAAAGGCATACGTAATCTAAGTTGTCCCCTGTCGGTTGTGGACTTGCGGGCACGCACCGGACGCATTGCGAACAGAGGTGCTGGTTGTGGTGTCTCATTCTGCAGGCAACTTGAGTAGAAGCTGGAGACACAGGGTACTTCTTCTGTGAAGTGTGAGAAGGCAACTATGTCGGAGCTCAAGAAACCGAAGGAATCCAAGGGTTCAGTTAAGTATGCAAAGTGTCAAGTCCTTCAGCGTCCAGGTATCCAGCGAGCAATCACGCGAGGGCAGTTATGAGGGTTTATTTTTTTTCTCATCCCAGTCCATCGCTACACTTTGATTTGCCGGCTTGTCCTTAGGCAGCACGATGAACTGAATACTGAGGCAACTTCGCTGGACGATGAGAGGAAGACGCTTCTGAAAGAGGTCTGGTCCCAGAGTGGCTCCTTGCATGTGTCATGCAGAATTCGTAGAGCGGCAAAGTAGCCGACACCCGGCCACCCTGAGGAATTTGAGCCACCGCTCGAAAATATGGTGGGGGGCGAAAGATGCAGAATGCAGAATGCACGTGGCAGATGTCCTTGATGGGCAATCAAGCAGCCGAAAAAGAGTGAAAACTGTGAGTGGCAAGGGCCAAAAGTGCGCTTAAAACAGGCGCTTATGTGAGAAGTTGACGGAATCAAAATTTTGTCACGAGGGGAAGAAAGGACAAAGGCGCAATCAGCATAAGGATAATCTGCACTCTGCAATCCGAACGCAGGTCTCAGCCTTGCAGAAATCTCAGGCACTCACCGTGGAACTGGCACCATGTGGCCGCACACTGGGCAGCCCAAAGGACTCCCAAATGAAATTGCAGTCCAAAGCAACTCGGGGAATTGTCTGAGATGCCGCGATCCACAGAACGAACTCCGCCATCTGAAGCCAAAAGGACTTGATTAAACGGCCATGGTCAGTGTGTGAGGGCAGGGGGAGAGTTGAAAAGGATGTTTGAGGTGTTGGCACTGGGTGAAAGGTGTTTTGAGGGCATGGGGGCAATTGAAAATAGGGTTTGAGGTGTTGGCACTGGGTGAAACGTGTTTTCAGGGCATGGGGGCAATTGAAACGGGGGTTTGAGGTGTTGGCACTGGGTAAAATGTGTTTTGAGGGCATGGGGGGAGTTGAAAAGGGGGTTTGAGGTGTTGGCACTGGGTGAAATGTGTTTTCAGGGCATGGGGGCAATTTGAAAGGGGGTTTGAGGTGTCGGCACTGGGTGAAATGTGTTGTGAGAGCATGAAGGCAATTTAAAAGGGGGTTTGAGGTGTTGGGAGTGATTGAAATGTGTGTTGAGGGCATGGGGGCAATTGAAACAGGGGTTTGAGGTGTTGGCAATGGTTGAAATGTGTTTTCAGGGCATGGGGGCAATTGAAAAGGGGGTTTGAGGTGTGGGCAGTGGGTGAAATGTGTTTTCAGGGCATGGGGGCAATTTTAAGGTTTGTAACCTCCCAAAAAAAAATAACCGGTTTTTTTCGATCCTTGTATTGAAAATAACCGATTCAATGCGATTATTGTATCTAAAATAACCGGTTGGATGCGATCATTGCATTTGATGGACCCAATTAACCGGTTTCTTCCGATGAATCGGTTATTTCCGATTGTATTTCCGATTGCACCTAGCAAGGCACACTATTCGAACTACAAAGTGAAAACACAAAGTTTTTTTCACTGATTTGTGACTTCTGTGTCATGTTTTCAAAGTTGTTGTCCAATACAAAACATGTTTCCACTGAACTTTTCTTTAAAAAAAAAATTTCAAAATTCTTCTTAAAAAACTTTTTTTTCGGACTTTGTTCTGTACCTGAGTGACATCATCGGTGATGTCACCAAACTTTGACATCAGTGCTGACGTAGCTTTGTTTTCCTAAACCCATATATTGATTTCCAATAAAAAAAATCTGCACTGCAATTTCCTTTTCAAATCTAAAATTTTTTGGGAACTATTTTGTCTACTTGTTTTTGTTTGTATATTTTTTTCAGTTGCGAAATGGGAGGCCGTGGGAAGAGTGTTGCCAAACCTGCTGCTCCACAGAGACTACCACCAACGGGTCAAACCGGCAAACCACTGCGAACACCCCATCCCTTGGCTGATCCTCATGGACAATCTGATACCTGTGAGGTGGAGGACATTGTTGCAGGGAGAATGGCAAAAACCCCAGCTACTGGCATATCAGAGAAGCAGTGCCGCAATTTCAAAGGGGGTTTGAGGTGTTGCCCCTGGGTGAAATGTGTTGTGAGAGCATTGGGGCAATTGAAAATGGGGTTTGAGGTGTTGGCAGTGAGTGAAATGTGTTTTCAGGGCATGGGGGCAATTGGAAAGGGGGTTCTAGGTGTTGGCATTGGTTGAAATGTGTTTTGAGGGCATGGGGGCAGTTGAAAAAGGGGTTTGAGGTGTTGGCACCAGGTGAAGTGTGGTTTCGGGGCAGGGGGGGAGTTTCAAAAAGGGGTTTGAGGTGTTGGCACTGGGTGAAATGTGTTTTCAGGGCATGGGGGCAATTGAAAAGGGAATTTGAGGTGTTGGCACCAGGTGAAATGTGTTTCCAGGGCATGGGGGCAATTGAAAATAGGGTTTGAGGTGTTGGCACTGGGTGAAATGTGTTTTCAGGGCATGGGGGCAATTGAAACGGGGGTTTGAGTGTTGGCACTGGGTGAAATGTGTTTTGAGGGCATGGGGGGAGTTGAAAAGGGGGTTTGAGGTATTGGCTCTGGTTCGAATGTGTTTTCAGGGCATGGGGGCAATTGAAACGGGGGTTTGAGTGTTGGCACTGGGTGAAATGTGTTTTGAGGGCATGGGGGGAGTTGAAAAGGGGGTTTGAGGTATTGGCTCTGGTTCGAATGTGTTTTCAGGGCATGGAGGCAATTTAAAAGGGGGCTTGACGTGGTGGCACTGGGTGAAATGTGTTGCGAGAGCATGGGCGCAATTTAAAAGGGGGTTTGAGGTGTTGGCAGTGAGTAATGTGTTTTGAGGGCATGCGGGCACTTGAAAATGGGGTTTGAGGTGTTGGCACTGGGTGAAATGTGATTTGCGGGCATGGGGGGAGTTGAAAAGGGGGTTTGAGGTGTTGGCACTGGTTCAAATATGTTTTCCAGGTATGGGGGCAATTTAAGAGGGGGTTGGAGGTGTTGGCACTGGTTGAAATGTGTTTTCAGGGCACGGGGGCAATTGAAACGGGGGTTTGAGGTGTTGGCACCAGGTGAAATGTGTTTTCAGGCCACTGGGGGAGTTGCAAAGGGGGTTTGAGGTGTTGGCACTGGGTGAAATGTGTTTTCAGGGCATGGGGGCAATTGGAAAGGGGATTTGAGGTGTTGGCACTGGGTGAGATGTGGTTTGAGGGCATGGGGGGAGTTCAAAAGGGGGTTTGGGGTGTTGGCACTGGGTGAGATGTGTTTTGAGGGCATGGGGGGAGGTGAAAAGGGGGTTTGAGGTGTTGGCACTGGGTGAAATGTGGTTTCAGGGCATGGGGGGAGTTGCAAAGGGGGTTTAAGGTGTTGGCACTGGGTGAGATGTGTTTTGAGGGCATGGGGGGAGTTGAAAAGGGGGTTTGAGGTGTTGGCACTGGGTGAAATGTGTTTTCAGGGCATGGGGGGAGTTGCAAAGGGGGTTTGAGGTGTTGCCACTGGTTCAAATGTGGTTTCAGGGCATGGGGGCAAATTAAAAAGGGGGCTTGAGGTGTTAGCACTGGGTGAAATGTGTTTTCAGGGCATGGGGGCAATTGAAAATGGGGTTGGAGGTCTGGGCACTGGTTGAAATGTGTTTTCAGGGCATGGGGGCAATTGAAACGGGGGTTTGAGGTGTTGGCACTGTGTGAAATCTGTTTTGAGGGCATGGGGGGAGTTGAAAAGGGGGTTTGAGGTGTTGGCTCTGGTTCAAATGTGTTTTCAGGGCATCGGGGCAATTTAAAAGGGGGTTTGAGGTGTTGGCACTGGGTGAGATGTGGTTTGAGGGCATGGCGGGATTTCAAAAGGGGGTTTGAGGTGTTGGCACTGGGTGAGATGTGTTTTCAGGGCATGGGGGGAGGTGAAAAGGGGGTTTGAGGTGTTGGCACTCGGTGAAATGTGTTTTCAGGGCATGGGGGGAGCTGCAAAGGGGGTATGAGGTGTTGGCACTGGGTGAGATGTGTTTTGAGGGCATGGGGGGAGGTGAAAAGGGGGTTTGAGGTGTTGGCACTGGGTGAAATGTGTTTTCAGGGCATGGGGGGAGTTGCAAAGGGGGTTTGAGGTGTTGGCACTGGGTGAGATGTGTTTTGAGGGCATGGGGGCAATTGGAAAGGGGGTTTGAGGTGTTGGCACTGGGTGAAATGTGTTTTCAGGGCATGGGGGCAATTGAAAATGGGGTTGGAGGTCTGGGCACTGGTTGAAATGTGTTTTCAGGGCATGGGGGCAATTCAAACGGGGGTTTGAGGTGTTGGCACTGTGTGAAATGTGTTTTGAGGGCATGGGGGGAGTTGGAAAGGGGGTTTGAGGTGTTGGCTCTGGTTCAAATGTGTTTTCAGGGCATGGGGGCAATTTAAAAGGGTGTTTGAGGGGTTGGCACTGGGTGAAATGTGTTCTGAGAGCATGAGGGCAACTTAAAAGGGGGTTTGAGGTGTTGGGAGTGATTGAAATGTGTTTTGAGGGCATGGGGGCAATTGAAAAGGGGGTTTGAGGTGTTGGCACCAGGTGAAATGTTTTTTCAGGGCACGGGGGGAGTTGCAAAGGGGGTTTGAGGTGTTGGCACTGGGTGAAATGTGTTTTGAGGGCATGGGGGCAATTGAAACGGGGGTTTGAGGTGTTGGCACCAGGTGAAATGTGTTTTCAGGCCACCGGGGGAGTTTCAAAGGGGGTTTGAGGTGTTGGCACTGGGTGAAATGTGTTTTCAGGGCATGAGGGCAATTTAAAAGGGGATTTGAGGTGTTGGCACTGGGTGAGATGTGGTTTGAGGGCATGGGGGGAGTTCAAAAGGGGGTTTGAGGTGTTGGCACTGGGTGAGATGTGTTTTGAGGGCATGGGGGGAGGTGAAAAGGGGGTTTGAGGTGTTGGCACTGGGTGAAATGTGTTTTCAGGGCATGGGGGGAGATGCAAAGGGGGTTTGAGGTGTTGGCACTGGGTGAGATGTGTTTTGAGGGCATGGGGGGAGTTGAAAAGGGGGTTTGAGGTGTTGGCACTGGGTCAAATGTGTTTTCAGGGCATGGGGGGAGTTGCAAAGGGGGTTTGAGGTGTTGCCACTGGTTCAAATGTGGTTTCAGGGCATGGGGGCAATTTAAAAGGGGGCTTGCGCTGTTGGCAGTGAGTGAAATGAGTTTTCAGGGCATCGGGGCAATTTACAAAGGGGGTTTGAGGTGTTGGCACTGGTTGAAATGTGTTTTGAGGGCATGGGGGCAATTGAAAAGGGGGTTTGAGGTGTTGGCACCAGGTGAAATGTTTTTTCAGGGCACGGGGGGAGTTGCAAAGGGGGTTTGAGGTGTTGGCACTGGTTGAAATGTGTTTTCAGGGCATGGGGGCAATTGAAACGGGGGTTTGAGGTGTTGGCACTGTGTGAAATGTGTTTTGAGGGCATGGGGGGGGTTGGAAAGGGGGTTTGAGGTGTTGGCTCTGGTTCAAATGTATTTTCAGGGCATGGGGGCAATTTAAAAGGGGGTTTGAGGGGTAGGCACTGGGTGAAATGTGTTCTGAGAGCATGAGGGCAATTGAAAAGGGGGTTTGAGGTGTTGGGAGTGATTGAAATGTGTTTTGAGGGCATGGGAGCAATTGAAAAGGGGGTTTGAGGTGTTGGCACCAGGTGAAATGTTTTTTCAGGCCACGGGGGGAGTTGCAAAGGGGGTTTGAGGTGTTGGCACTGGTTGAAATGTGTTTTCAGGGCATGGGGGCAATTGAAACGGGGGTTTGAGGTGTTGGCACCAGGTGAAATGTTTTTTCAGGGCACGGGGGGAGTTGCAAAGGGGGTTTGAGGTGTTGGCACTGGGTGAAATGTGTTTTCAGGGCATGGGGGCAATTGGAAAGGGGATTTGAGGTGTTGGCACTGGGTGAGATGTTGTTTGAGGGCATGGGGGGAGTTCAAAAGGGGGTTTGAGGTGTTGGCACTGGGTGAGATGTGTTTTGAGGGCATGGGGGGAGGTGAAAAGGGGGTTTGAGGTGTTGGCACTGGGTGAAATGTGTTTTCAGGGCATGGGGGGAGTTGCAAAGGGGGTTTGAGGTGTTGGCACTGGGTGAGATGTGTTTTGAGGGCATGGGGGGAGTTGAAAAGGGGGTTTGAGGTGTTGGCACTGGGTGAAATGTGTTTTCAGGGCATGGGGGGAGTTGCAAAGGGGGTTTGAGGTTATGCCACTGGTTCAAATGTGGTTTCAGGGCATGGGGGCAATTTAAAAGGGGGCTTGCGGTGTTGGCAGTGAGTGAAATGTGTTTTCAGGGCATGGGGGCAATTGAAAAGGGGGTTTGAGGTGTTGGCACCAGGTGAAATGTTTTTTCAGGGCACGGGGGGAGTTGCAAAGGGGGTTTGAGGTGTTGGCACTGGGTGAAATGTGTTGTCAGGGCATGGGGGCAATTTAAAAGGGGGTTTGAGGTGTTGGCACTGGGTGAGATGTGGTTTCAGGGCATGGGGGCAATTGAAAATGGGGTTGGAGGTCTGGGCACTGGTTGAAATCTGTTTTCAGGGCATGGGGGCAATTGGAACGGGGGTTTGAGGTGTTGGCACTGGGTGAGATGTGGTTTGAGGGCATGGGGGGAGTTGAAAAGGGGGTTTGAGGTGTTGGTTCTGGTTCAAATGTGTTTTCAGGGCATGGGGGCAATTTAAAAGGGGGTTTGAGGGGTTGGCACTGGGTGAAATGTGTTCTGAGAGCATGAGGGCAATTTAAAAGGGGGTTTGAGGTGTTGGGAGTGATTGAAATGTGTTTTGAGGGCATGGGGGCAATTGAAAAGGGGGTTTGAGGTGTTGGCACCAGGTGAAATGTTTTTTCAGGGCACGGGGGGAGTTGCAAAGGGGGTTTGAGGTGTTGGCACTGGGTGAAATGTGTTTTGAGGGCATGGGGGCAATTGAAAAGGGGGTTTGAGGTGTTGGCACCAGGTGAAATGTTTTTTCAGGGCACGGGGGGAGTTGCAAAGGGGGTTTGAGGTCTTGGCACTGGGTGAAATGTGTTGTCAGGGCATGGGGGCAATTGGAAAGGGGGTTTGAGGTGTTGGCACTGGGTGAAATGTGTTTTCAGGGCATGGGGGCAATTGAAACGGGGGTTTGAGGTGTTGGCACTGTGTGAAATGTGTTTTGAGGGCATGGGGGGAGTTGAAAAGGGGGTTTGAGGTGTTGGCTCTGGTTCAAATGTGTTTTCAGGGCATGGGGGCAATTTAAAAGGGGGTTTGAGGTGTTGGCACTGGGTGAAATGTGTTCTGAGAGCATGGGGGCAATTTAAAAGGGGGTTTGAGGCGTTGGGAGTGATTGAAATGTGTTTTGAGGGCATGGGGGCAGTTGAACATGGGGTTTGAGGTGTTGGCACTGGTTGAAATGTCATTTGCAGGCATGGGGGCAATTGAAAAGGGGGTTTGAGGTGTTGGCACTGGGTGAAATGTGTTTTCAGGGTATGAGGGCAATTTGACAGGGGGTTTGAGGTGTTGGCAATGGTTGAAATGTGTTTTGAGGGCATGGGGGCAATTGCAAAGGGGGTTTGAGGTGTTGGCACTGGGTGAAATGTGTTTTCAGGGCATGGGGGCAATTGGAAAGGGGATTTGAGGTGTTGGCACTGGGTGAAATGTGTTTTCAGGGCATGGGGGGAGTTCAAAAGGGGGTTTGCGGTGTTGGCACTGGGTGAGATGTGTTTTGAGGGCATGGGGGGAGGTGAAAAGGGGGTTTGAGGTGTTGGCACTGGGTGAAATGTGTTTTCAGGGCATGGGGGGAGTTGCAAAGGGGGTTTGAGGTGTTGTCACTGGTTCAAATGTGGTTTCAGGGCATGGGGGCAATTTAAAAGGGGGCTTGAGGTGTTGGCACTGGGTGAAATGTGTTTTCAGGGCATGGGGGCAATTGAAAATGGGGTTGGAGGTCTGGGCACTGGTTGAAATGTGTTTTCAGGGCATGGGGGCAATTGAAACGGGGGTTTGAGGTGTTGGCACTGTGTGAAATGTGTTTTTAGGGCATGGGGGGAGTTGAAAAGGGGGTTTGAGGTGTTGGCTCTGGTTCAAATGTTTTTTCAGGGCATGGGGGCAATTTAAAAGGGGGTTTGAGGTGTTGGCACTGGGTGAGATGTGGTTTGAGGGCATGGGGGGATTTCAAAAGGGGGTTTGAGGTGTTGGCACTGGGTGAGATGTGTTTTGAGGGCATGGGGGGAGGTGAAAAGGGGGTTTGAGGTGTTGGCACTGGTTGAAATGTGTTTTGAGGGCATGGGGGGAGTTGCAAAGGGGGTTTGAGGTGTTCGCACTGGGTGAGATGTGTTTTGAGGGCATGGGGGGATTTCAAAAGGGGGTTTGAGGTGTTGGCACTGGGTGAGATGTGTTTTGAGGGCACGGGGGGAGTTGAAAAGGGGGTTTGAGGTGTTGGCTCTGGTTCAAATGTTTTTTCAGGGCATGGGGGCAATTTGACAGGGGGTTTGAGGTGTTGGCACTGGGTGAGATGTGGTTTGAGGGCATGGGGGGATTTCAAAAGGGGGCTTGAGGTGTTGGCACTGGGTGAGATGTGTTTTGAGGGCATGGGGGGAGTTGCAAAGGGGGTTTGAGGTGTTGGCACTGGGTGAGATGTGTTCTGAGGGCATGGGGGGAGGTGAAAAGGGGGTTTGAGGTGTTGGCACTGGGTGAAATGTGTTTTCAGGGCATGGGGGGAGTTGCAAAGGGGGTTTGAGGTGTTGGCACTGGGTGAGATGTGTTTTGAGGGCATGGGGGCAATTGGAAAGGGGGTTTGAGGTGTGGGCAGTGGGTGAAATGTGTTTTCAGGGCATGGGGGCAATTGAAAATGGGGTTGGAGGTCTGGGCACTGGTTGAAATGTTTTTTCAGGGCATGGGGGCAATTGAAACGGGGGTTTGAGGTGTTGGCACTGTGTGAAATGTGTTTTGAGGGCATGGGGGGAGTTGGAAAGGGGGTTTGAGGTGTGGGATCTGGTTCAAATGTGTTTTCAGGGCATGGGGGCAATTTGAAAGGGGGTTCGAGGGGTTGGCACTGGGTGAAATGTGTTCTGAGAGCATGAGGGCAATTTAAAAGGGGGTTTGAGGTGTTGGGAGTGATTGAAATGTGTTTTGAGGGCATGGGGGGAGGTGAAAAGGGGGTTTGAGGTGTTGGCACCAGGTGAAATGTTTTTTCAGGGCACGGGGGGAGTTGCAAAGGGGGTTTGAGGTGTTGGCACTGGTTGAAATGTGTTTTGAGGGCATGGGGGCAATTGAAACGGGGGTTTGAGGTGTTGGCACCAGGTGAAATGTGTTTTCAGGCCACCGGGGGAGTTGCAAAGGGGGTTTGGGAGGTGTTGGCACTGGGTGAAATGTGTTTTCAGGGCATGGGGGCAATTGGAAAGGGGATTTGAGGTGTTGGCACTGGGTGAGATGTGGTTTGAGGGCATGGGGGGAGTTCAAAAGGGGGTTTGAGGTGTTGGCACTGGGTGAGATGTGTTTTGAGGGCATGGGGGGAGGTGAAAAGGGGGTTTGAGGTGTTGGCACTGGGTGAAATGTGTTTTCAGGGCATGGGGGGAGTTGCAAAGGAGGTTTGAGGTGTTGGCACTGGGTGAGATGTGTTTTGAGGGCATGGGGGGAGTTGAAAAGGGGGTTTGAGGTGTTGGCACTGGGTGAAATGTGTTTTGAGGGCATGGGGGGAGTTGCAAAGGGGGTTTGAGGTGTTGCCACTGGTTCAAATGTGGTTTCAGGGCATGGGGGCAATTTAAAAGGGGGCTTGCGGTGTTGGCAGTGAGTGAAATGTGTTTTCAGGGCATCGGGGCAAAGAAAAAGGGGGTTTGAGGTGTTGGCACTGGTTGAAATGTGTTTTGAGGGCATGGGGGCAATTGAAAAGGGGGTTTGAGGTGTTGGCACCAGGTGAAATGTTTTTTCAGGGCACGGGGGGAGTTGCAAAGGGGGTTTGAGGTGTTGGCACTGGTTGCAATGTGTTTTCAGGGCATGGGGGCAATTGAAACGGGGGTTTGAGGTGTTGGCACTGTGTGAAATGTGTTTTGAGGGCATGGGGGGAGTTGGAAAGGGGGTTTGAGGTGTTGGCTCTGGTTCAAATGTATTTTCAGGGCATGGGGGCAATTTAAAAGGGGGTTTGAGGGGTTGGCACTGGGTGAAATGTGTTCTGAGAGCATGAGGGCAATTGAAAAGGGGGTTTCAGGTGTTGGGAGTGATTGAAATGTGTTTTGAGGGCATGGGGGCAATTGAAAAGGGGATTTGAGGTGTTGGCACCAGGTGAAATGTTTTTTCAGGCTACGGGGGGAGTTGCAAAGGGGGTTTGAGGTGTTGGCACTGGGTGAAATGTGTTTTCAGGGCATGGGGGCAATTGAAACGGGGGTTTGAGGTGTTGGCACCAGGTGAAATGTGTTTTCAGGCCACCGGGGGAGTTGCAAAGGGGGTTTGAGGTGTTGGCACTGGGTGAAATGTGTTTTCAGGGCATGGGGGCAATTGGAAAGGGGATTGGAGGTGTTGGCACTGGGTGAGATGTGGTTTGAGGGCATGGGGGGAGTTCAAAAGGGGGTTTGAGGTGTTGGCACTGGGTGAGATGTGTTTTGAGGGCATGGGGGGAGTTGAAAAGGGGGTTTGAGGTGTTGGCACTGGGTGAAATGTGTTTTCAGGGCATGGGGGGAGTTGCAAAGGGGGTTTGAGGTGTTGAAGCGGTACCCAGAACCCCATGGCCAGGTTACGGCATACAACCGGTCTCCGGTCCACTAACCCCATGCACGGCGTGTTCCGTGCCGTGAAGCCCCGCATCGGCAACCGATGCACCGCCAGCGGAGATTTGTATATCAGAATGTCAGGAATCAACAGGGTTTTATTTTCATATTGTTTCCGTCAATTTTTATGCTTCCGTTCCGATACTCACTGTTTTGACTGCTGGCGGTTGGTTCGCGACTTTACCGTAACCGCCAGTTTAACTGTTTATAATGGAAATTTTAACGCTATCCGCGACGAAGGCTCCAAAGTCGCCAGGAACTGCATGGATGCTTCCGCAATTTTCATAATTAATACTCGCAACCTTAATCCGAATTTTTCAGGATGTCGAAATCGGATTTTCGACTTCGACATCCCCGCACTTGATTTGACCTCTTTCGAGTGGACCTACGTGCTTCCGTATGCACGAATCAACTTCCCTTTTATCCTGCCCTCCATTTGTCTTAAAGATATGGGCAAAACAAAGTTGATTCGTGAGGCCACTTGTGAAGGTCATATCTCGTGTTGCTTGCGAGTATTGACGATAAGGAAACGTGGGATGTATTCACAATACTCCCGACGTAATTTAGGAAGCTTTATATGCCTTGCGTTTCCACACATGCGCGCTAGTGTAATGGATCATGGTCAAGAGGGTAGAGTTTGCGTTATAACTCATTGGCCATGATGTTGCGTGCGTTAAGATAACTTTCGAGTGTAGCGCGCAAGTGTTGGTGTTGCATAGGAACTCTCCTTGAGTTCCTATGAGCGATTGACCCAAAGTTATGCCCTTGGAGGGGCATGACATATCGTGGTGGGAGCTACATTTTTGGGCAATATTTGGTATGTGCCATGTGTTGTCTTGCGTGCCCATTTGGCGGGTCCATTACTCCAAGCCAAGCCCGCCAATGGACCTCATATTGTGCAAGCCCCTTCTCCGTACTCCCTACGGTCAATTGCAAGCCTAACCTTCGTGAAGGGAAGCTTGTGTGGTGATCCCGAAGCGATGCGTTGGGAGCAAGGTGTGTATTTTACATTTTTCCATACTTTCATGTGCCCACTTGGGAAGCAGCGCTCGTAACCTTTCAAGGCGCCCCAAGTGGAGCACATATGTGGGATCGAGGGTCATTGGTGTCAAGTCATTGTGTTTAGAAGGATTAGTTGATTGCACGATCCAAGCCAAAGATATTATAATATGATTGTGCGCCTTTCAAGGCACTTTGGTTTGTCTTTGTGCCAATTTTGCCATTTTTGGCTCGTCATGATGTCAAGTGGCGACCGTGTATCTCAACGTTGCGCTCAATTGACATCATGACCCAAGTATGTTATGAGGGTACATACTTCGGTAGCCAACATATCTTGGACCCGGCAAATAACTCCTCTTAGGCTTGGCATACCGTGGCCGCCATGTTGGCGATTTGGGACTATCCCAAATCATGGGCTCACTTGGCGACCCTGCCATTCCCAATACCGGAGGAGTTGGGCGACGCCCCAAAGATATGTTGGACACATATGACTTGACATCAATCCTATGGCACACTCCGGTCCAAGTCGGGCACGTGCCTCATTTGCCCTAACCATGAGTGTGCGCAATTTTGGCCATTTTGAGCAATTTTCCACTTTTGCTGCCCGCCGTGCCCCATGTTCTAACCTTCGTGCACGCCGGACGCATGGACCAATGGACCATATATGACATGGGTGTTATGGGTAATGGTCCCCATGGTCCACACACCACGTGGGCGAAGCGGAGCCGCCTTCGTCAAGGCGCTAGGCCAAATTGAGTATGGGCAATTTTGCCATTTTTGCATTTGTGGACCCAATTGGGATCGTCACCACGCCGAGTGGCATGGAGATCTTTGAGAGCCAAGGGCATGGGAATCTCCGTTGGACTCCCGGTGGATCACGTATGGAATGCCGGATCCAATCTCCAAGCCGGCGTGGAGATATACTATCGGGAGCACACTGAATTTTGGCTCATTTCAAGCAGCCAAAATGACCCAATTTTGGGACCCCAATTTCCCCCTTCCGTGTGGTCAATTGGCGGCCCCATTTCTCTAAGCCCATAGGGAGCCCGGACCTAAATTCAAGTTGTACACTCAGATATAAGTCCTAGGTCCTGCCTCCTACCCTGTGAGCCATTGGCCTTACCTTGGCCGGGCGAGCCGCACGTGGGAATGACGCCAATTTTGGTGATTTTGGCATCATGACCCCACATGACTCATCCGTGTTGCCCTGATGCCGGGACCTCAGAGGGAACCAGGTTGGGTGAGGGCTCCAGGGAGTTCGTACTCGAAGGGCATAGGGTCAGTTGCCTCGTCCCTACCTCTGGCGGGTCCGGACGAGGGGTCAATTTTGGAGTTTTTCAAGCTAATTTCAGTTTGGGCTGAAACAGCCCATTTTCAGCTACCAACTCCTGGGTGATAATGGCGGGGCCATATCTCTGGCTCAGAGTGGAGTTGGGACCTGCCGTTAAGGGAGCATAGGGAGCCACTGTCGGTTGGCCTTGGAGCCCATGGGTTCCCAGGAACTCGCCTGTGGCTGTGCGCGACACCTCTCCCATTGGCAGGGTTTCAGGGTCCGGACTGAGCAGGGCATGGGTTGTGTTTGAGCCCCCGCCCCCATCAGCCACTGAGAGGGTCGGACCTGGGATTGGGATATGAGTCGGGACTGAGTGTCTATTGTCCCTTGATGCCCTTACCCCAGTCCAGTCTTAACCCCATGTGTACATATCCTGATGTGTTGCTGTACATACTTTCGTTCCCTCTTTGCAGAGTGGCAAGGATTCTGAAACGCTTTGTCACATGACACAGGCGTATTGATGCCCTTGTGAGCGTAGTGCCTTGCCTGCCTGCTCACTTGTGCGTGTCACCGCAGCGTCCCGTGGCCGGCCCCCCACGGGAACGCGTCAAAAGCGTTTCACCGCCGCGGGGTTACCCAACCCTCGCGTGCCACTCGGGGCCACCAACCCCGAGCAGCGCGTCGCAGCAGCGCGGCGCAGCTCGCAGCTCGCAGCGCAGCGCAGCGTCTCGCAGCGCAGCGCAGCAGCTCGCAGCGCCACTCAGCGACAGCGCCGAGTTCGTCACGGAGCCCGCAGCGCCGTCCAGAACATCGTCCTGACCGCGCAGCGCCCGTGGAAGAGGTGCACAGACCAGGACTCCTGCATCAGTCCCATCGGCCGACCCGGAGTCCCAACGGCCGACCAGCAAGGCCGCGTCAACCACCTCCACAACCACCGGCTGTCCAGCACCAGCCGCACTTCCAATCCAGTGCTGCAGCACCCTCCTCAACAACCACAACCAGTTCGTTGAGTTGAACGAGTGCACATCAAGGACTTCAAGATCATCTACGCCCCCGCTGCCATGGTGAATTGGCAGGAAGCGGGCAGGACGTGGCCGCGGCCCCACCCCCATGCAGCACGCCTGCTGCGTGGGTTGGTTTGGGACCAGCATTACCGCCACAGCAACCCCCAGTGCGAAGGGGGCATGCCCAGGAGCTTCGAGCTCCGCACGGACATCGCCCCCGACCGCCTGCAGGCCGTGGAGGACTGGCTGCGGGCGGAGGGGTACGAGTACCGCCACCAGCAGAGGCGCTGGAGGGCGTGGACCCGGCCGGACAGGCCCGGGGAAGGGCTGCGTCCCGACGGGATTGAGGAGGACGAGGAGCCCAACGCCTACCCGTCGGGCGCCTCGATCAACGTCTCCCTGTGGGACGTGATCGAGAAGAAGTTCCCGGAACCGGGGAACGAGCGCAGGCTGCAGGGCAGCAGCAGCGCGTCTCCGGCGACGGAGAAGAGGTCCGCCGGGGACAAGAAGAGGGACCGGAGGTGGCGGGAGTACCAGGAGTCCCTGGCTGCCGAAGCCGCCCAAGGCGCCAAGGGCGGAACCCCAGCCCCCAGTCCCCAACGGCCCAATGGTGGACACCACCCCGGCTCCACCACCCTTGGCGACTACATCCAAGTCGCCAAGCAGACCCAGGCCAAACCCCGTCCGCTGCTCCTGAGGGCCCGGCAGGCCTCAGCAGGCCCCAGCAGCGACATCGAGTCGGCTCACCACGGGAGGACGCCGGCCGACCAGGCCAGCTCCAGCAGCAGCGTCGCTCCCGAAAGGGACGTGGCGCGCGCCTGTGAGCGCGCCTGTGGGGTGCCCTGCAACCGTCGGGTTGCCCGGCAACGGGCCAAGCAGTACAGCGCTGCTGTGGAGGGCGCCGCCGGCATCGCCCAGGAGGAAGCTGCGCAGTGGGCACATGGCATGGCCATCCACACCCAGACCGTGGCGGCCATCGCGGCTGGTCTCACGGCCGTAGCCGCCCACAGCGCAGCAACTGCCCAGGTCAACGGTGAGTTGGCGGCAGCCGACGAGGAAGCCCGCCTGACGCAGGAGGCCATTGCCTGCAAGGAGGCCGAGGTGAAGGCGCTGGGGGAGGCGCTTGCCCAAGAGAGGGCAAAGAAGGAGGCGGAGGAAAGGGCCCACGCCGAAGCGACGGCTAAGGCCCATGAGGATGCCGCCAAGAAGGAAGCCATCGAGGCCGCGCGACGGAAGGTCGCTGAGGAGAAGGCCAAGACGGAGGCGGAGCTGGCGGCGTTGGAGGCGCAGAAGGCGCAGCTGCTGCAGGCCCGGGAGACCGAGGCGGCTCGTGCTCGGGAAGAGGCCGAAGCGCGAGCTGCCGCAGCCACCGCCGCCGCAATGGAGGAGGCAGAGGCCAAACTCCGCCACGAGACTCCCCCGGGAGGATCGCGAGTGGAGACACTTCGAAGGCTTTTCGAAGGGGACGCCTCCTCCAGGATGAAGCTGGATGAGGCGGACACGGGCAGCAGTGGGAGCGGTAGCACCACCGCCCGTCGACGGAGGAAGGGCAAGGGGAAGACCCCCGAGAGGCCGCGGAGGCCAGCGGGTGGGCACCCCCACGACAGTGACCCCTTCTTCACCGCCAGTGACGGGGATGAACGAGGCCGTCGACATCGCCAAGTGGTGGCTTGGACGGGCGGAAGTGGCGGAGACGTCCCCATGGAAGGTGAGGATGAGGATCCCCCTCCTCCCTACCGGAGCTCCGAGTCCTCCGTGACCGAGACGCCCAGGTGGGGCGACATGGACGAGGATGACGACATGGACTTCGGCATCACGAGGAGGCGCCCATCCTCGGACCCACCGAGGCGACCCGGCGGAGACCCACCGGGACCCCCTGGCAGAGGACCTTCAGGACCCCCTGGAGGACGCCCACCAAGTGGACCCCCTGGAGGCGGACCACCGGGCGGGGGAGGACCCCCTGGACCGGGCGGACCCGGCGGAGGCCCTCCTGGAGGACCCCCTGGGGACCCCGGCGACCCACCAGGGAACGGTGTCCCGGATGCCACCTGGCGGTGGATTGTCTACCTCCGCAGGAGAGTCCAGTTGCTCGAGCTGGAGGTAGACACGGGCAAGAGCGAGATGGCTCGCATCTCCACGGTCGCCGCGCGCGCGCAGAAGGACTTGGACATCGCCAGGGCCGAGACCAAGTCGCTGACCAACGTCGTCAGCGGCCTGCAGGAGAGGCTGGATGCGCTGGAAGCCCGTGGGAGAGTCGGCAGCGACCACCCACCCCTGGAGTCAGGCTCGTCGGACGACGGCTGGGGACCCGGACCAGGTCCAGGCAGACCCCACGCCCCCGGCGGAGCCCCCAGGAGTCGCCCCAGCGCCAGTGCCCCCTCTCTCTCCGCCCCCTCCCACCACAGCGCGAGCCGCCGCAACGAGCGCGTGCCGCCCGGCAGTGGCAGTGAGGAATGGCGCGATGAGTGGCTCAGCGCGGACTACCACAACCGCCGTGCTCCACCGCGGACGCCTGTACGCCCCCGACGCCCGCCACCAGCCCCGGTGCCAATCCCCAGGGCTGGAGGACGTTATGGTGGACTCAGGGATGAGGTCCCCAGAGGAGACGTGGAGTGGGATGTTGGCGAAGGTGAGGACCTGGACCTGGACCTGGACCTGGAGGAGTTCAACATCAGCCCGCCGCGTGGTGTACGACGGGAGGCCGCTGAACGCAGCCGCCGGCGCCGTGATGAGGATGCGTACATGGATGCAGTACGGCGTGAACATTTCGGTTCAGCGTACGTGGAGGAACCGCGGCGTAGCCACAGGGATTCCATGGAGGAGATGGACGTGGCGGCCGTGGGAGTCCGTGGGCGAGGCCGATGGGAACCTCGGTCGACCTCGCGGCCGGCGTTCATGGTCTCTAAGGCCGCGGACGCCGCCGTGTGGGAAGACTTGAAGGACATCAAGCCCCCCATGTACGACGGCAACCCCCTCAACCTCGACCGCTTCTTGGAGAAGCTGGACGATTGGGGGCTGGCCGTCACTGAAGACCAACCTCCCGCGGATGCGGAGAGATATGTCTTCAAACGGTTCAGGTACCGCCTGCCGGAAGTGCTCGGCGAGCTATACTTCGTGGCGACCAAGGAGGGGAAAATCAAGACCCTCAAGGACGCCAAGAAGTGGCTCAACGAGCAGGAGCGGGTGGACGCTCCGCAGGTGGCTGCCAAGCGCTGGAAGTCCATCAAGCTTGAGCATGATGGACGGGAGATCCGCCTACGGGAATGGCGTGACTTCCGAGGGAAATACACCCTCTTCCGCCGCAACGTGGAGGATTGGAACGAGGGTGACGAGCAGGCTCGCCTGCTCTCCATGCTACCGGAAGCATGGATCAAGAGGGTCACCAAGGAGGAATCCAAGAGGGCCAAGTCCAACCACACAGTCAAGATGATGCTCCCCAAGGAGTATCATACGAACGTGGTGAGTTGGGCGAAGAAGAACGTGGCCCGGGATGTCAAACGGCACTCCCTGCGGAACGCTCTTCTCATCACCGTCTCGGGCGATCGCGAGAAGACCGCGATTTGGCGCCTTGACGACTGTGAGTTGAGCGGCCAGACCATCCGTCTGCAGCCCATCCCGGCGCGGATGAGCTGCGACGAGATCCTGGAGTGGGTTGGCGAGGAAGTACTCAAGGAGTACCGAAACCTCCACCACACCCGCGGGTTGAGGCCCGGCGACCGCGACGTCAACTACGTTGGCGAGGGGCCTGGCGGGGAATCTGCCATGGACCCAGCGGGAGCCGGCGGCGATGAGACTCTCGTCGACGATGACGACGACGATGAGCCCGCCGAAATGGCCGTGTGTGCCTTCGTGGCCAAGAACCTGAGCGCGGGGACCAAGCCAGCAAACTGGAAGCCCCTGCAGCCAGGTTGGAAGAAGCAGGAGAAGAGGGACCCTCGGCGTATTGGCGACCCTCCGCTGTCCTTTGGGGAGTTCGTACGAGCTCACCCGCAGGGCTGTTTCGTGTGTTATGGGAGGAAGAAAGGCTTCAACCATGACCACCGAACATGCCCCGTCCACAAGGCCGACACGGAGGCTTACAAGAAGGCGCACGGGTCGAAGAAGCGTGCGCCCGCGGGTATCCGGGAAACCAAGATGGAGGTGGACAAGGACGAGCTGGCCAAGCTGATGTCGTCGGTGGGAACCGAGTTGGCCAAGGAGATCCAGGAGATCAAGCGGAACTGGGTCCCCAGGTCGGACAACAAGAACAAGGAGAACAACCAGAATGACCAGAACAAGGACAAGGACAAGAAGGGTAAAGGAGGAGGTAAAGGGGGAAGGAAGAAAGGCGTCAACGACGTTGAGGCCGAGGAGAACACCCCCTCTTCCACAACCGACGCCCCCTAGCGGAGCCCCTGCAGCCAAGGGCCCCAGCTAGGGCGGTCGCAGGATGGTGACGTGGGAAGCGCCGAACCATCCCTGTCGGGAGTCGGTAAACACAAGGGGACTGCCGCGGGCGGAAGGCCCGGTCTGGCGCCCAGTCGCGGAGGCGGGGTGAGGGCAAGTGAAGGCACGAACCCTTGCACCCGTCCGTCCTTCGCAACCAAGAACGTGTTTGATGTACTACAGGATCTATCCGAGAGTATCGGAGGATCACCCGGACCGCAGCTGGATGCTGCAGATGGGCAGCCTGAGCCCATTGTCCACGACCTGCACCAGTCGCTTGTGGAGCTTCTGGAACGGCCGGAGATCCTGAGTTTGCATGCCGTGCGCCGTGTCGGTCGCCAGCGGCAGTTGCATCTTAAGGTCCGTGCCCTATGCGGGGAAGTGGAAAAGGTTTTCGACGTGTTGGTCGACACGGGAGCTCAAGTCAGCTTGGTCAAGGCTGGCCTACTTCCACCAGAGTGTCTGACCGACAGTCGGAAGCCTGTCAGGCTGAAGGTGGCGAACGGCCAGTACATGGTGGGAGGCACGAAGGAAGCGGCCATTGGGCTGCAGTTCGTGAACCATCGTGAGCTGAGCCGCCCAGACCTCGGCAAGGAAATCCTCCTGCACGGTAGCTTCTACGAGGCCGAGATGGACTGGGACATGATCGTCGGGTACGACTTCATGATGGAGACGGACTCCGGCGTCCTCCCGGCCCAGGCCTCCATGACCCTGTACCAGGACGACCAGCTCTCGTGGCTTTCGTCACCTGAGCACCATGTGGAATGCCAATGGATCCACCCCGAACGCAATCAGCTCGAAGTGGCCGCGCTGGACACTGAGCCTACTGGGCCAGCGAACCAGGAGTACGGCGTAAGGCCGGAAGTGGCGTACCGAGTGGTCGCGGACCTGGGAGCGTCGGATCTGGCCCTGGATGCGTTCTCTTCAGGAACCTCCGCCCATCTGCGGGTATGTGAGAAGTACTGGAGCGCCCAGGACTCCGCGTGGAAGAAGCACTGGGGTCCGCATCAGGGATTGATGTGGATCCATTGCCCCCGTTGGGACATTCCAAGAGCGATAGCGAAGATTCGCAAGGACCGCTCCAAGGCAGTGCTGGTTGTTCCTATGGGATGCACCGAGGAGGAAAGTACCCGACATTGGGTAGCCTCATTGACCAACATGACCTTGAACAAGGTCGTCCTACCGGCTGGAGAGAGTGTCTATCAGGACGCTAAGGGACAGCCCATGCCACCCCAGAGATGGCCAACAGAATTCCACTATGTGGATGGGGGCCTTGATCAGGCCGACACCACGGACTTCGTGTGTGTCAACCGCATCATAGCAGAGCCATGGCGGCAATGCTTTGCGGTTCCCCCTGTTGACATCGAAGAATCGGACTCCGAAGACCCCCTCACTGAAGAGGAGTGGGATCTGGTTCAGGGGTATATGGATCAGCCCTTTCACGACTGGGGAAACCAGCGTGAGGGCAAAGGCCAGGACAAAGCCTGGTGGGAAGTGGACTCAATCGTCTCTGGTTCCTATGACGGGAATACCTTCGTACAGAGGGTGCTGGACCACATGTCCAGCCAAGACGAGCCGCCTGGCGGTAACCCACCCACCTACGGCGATCTGTTCCGGGGCAAGACCAGAGATGGGCCTTTGGGCCACCTGGGAAGACCACCTGAGCCGAAATCGAGCGGGGTCGCTACCCCTCAAGTAAGCTCCGTGGTTCAAGTGCCCGGAAAAGCCAAGGCGGAGTCCGATGACTGCCCCAAGATCCAGGCGTTGAGGGCCAGGCTGAAGCAGAAGTATGGTGATACCTTCTTCAGCGGCAAACCTGTGTTCCCCCCACCGGTGCGTGGACCGTATGGCGAGGCCAAGATACGACTGAAGCAGGACCCCCGTGTGTATCGTCACCGGGAGTTTGCCCTGAGGGGCGAGAGAAAAGAAGCCATGGAGAAGATCCTCCGTGACTTCATCCAGAGAGGCTGGCTTGAGCCGTGCCACTCCGAATGGGCCTCTCCCTGCTTCGTCGTCCCCAAGAAGGTTGCCGGTGAGTGGCGGCTCGTGGTCGACTACCGCGGCCTGAACGCCCAAACGCAGCACGACAGCTATACGCTGCCCCTCATTGAGGATATGCTGCAAAAACAACACCGGCGGAGGATCTTCACGGTGATTGACCTGAAACATGGTTATCATCAGATGCCTCTCGCCGAGGAGTCCCGTGCCTGCACGGCCATGAGCACCCCACTTGGACCTCTCCAGTGGAAGGTGATGCCCATGGGCGTTACCAACGGCAATGCGGCTTTTCAGCGGATGCTGGAGAACCTGCTTGAGCCGGTGCGCGACTGTGCGGACCCCTTCGTGGACGACGTGATCATCGCGTCCGGGGACCCCAGCATGAGCTACGAGGAGCTCCTGGAGGCACACGAGAGGGACGTCACTCGAGTGCTGGACCTTCTGGTTCGGCACAAACTCACGGGCAGCAGTGACAAGGCCACCATTGCGGTAAGCGAGGTGGTCTTCGCTGGCCACGTAGTCGGGAACGGGCAGCGAAAGCCCATACCTGGCAAGGTGGCTGCGATTGAGCACTGGGAAAAGCCCAAAACGGTCTCTGAGCTACGGGCGTATCTAGGGTTCTGCAACTACTACTCGGGGTATATCAAAATGTATGCCGAGTATGCAGCCCCCATGACGACCATGCTCAAGGGCAACCGGGAGGAGACCAAGAAGGGGTCCAAGAAGGCTTTGGTCTGGACTGAAGAGTCTGACCGTGCCTTTGAGGGGATGAAGCAGGCGCTGCTATCCGCAGTGGGTCTGCACCTCGTGGATCCCGACCGAGGGTTCGTCCTGCGCACCGACGCATCCGACTACGCCATTGGGGCTGTGTTGGAGCAAGTGCTTGACGATGGGAGGCACGTGCCCGTGGCCTTCTGGAGCCGAGTCCTGGCGGAAGGCCAGAGACGAACGTGGACGCCCCGTGAAAAGGAGGCGTATGCCATCGTCATGGCTCTCAGGAAATGGGCTGGGTACATAGCCCTCCATCCCGTCACCGTCTGCACCGACCATCAGAGTCTGCAGTCGTGGCACAAGGAGCACGTGGACACCCCCTCAGGTCCCGCCTCCCGACGGGCAAGATGGCACGAGACCTTGGCCAAGTTCGACCTTACGGTTGTTTATATTCCTGGAAAGGATAACACCGTGGCGGACTGTCTCAGTAGGTGGGCCTATCCCGCCAGCAAGGGCATGCAGGATATCTCTGCCCATGGCGATGAGGCTGAGACCGCTGAAGCCAAGAAGATCATTGAAATGGAGCGCCTGATGGAGGAGGAGGGTGCCAACTGCTTCGTCGTCATGGCCGCAGATGCCCCCCTCGCTTCGAGGGTGAGCAGAGCGGTCAGTGTACTCGCCCCTGTGGGTGCCGCGGGCGGAAGGCCCGGTCCGGCACCCCCTGTGGGAGTGGAGTCCGACAAGCACCTCTTCCCAGAGTCTTGCCTCCAGGACGACTGGACCGACGATTACGCCAAGTCTGAGGCCTTTGCGGCCGAGTATAGGGCTGTGACCGACCCTGACGACGGGCAGAAGTGGCCAAAGGGGCTGACTGAGGAAGATGGCAAGCTCTACCGGAATGGTAAGCTGCTAGTCCCAGAGTCCCGGGTGCTCGAGCTGTGTGAAGCTTGGCACCACCACATGCTGCACCCAGGGGTCAAGAAGCAAGCTCTTGACATGCAGCGTCGGTTAGAGATCGACCATATCGTTCTCTACACCGCCATCAAGAAGGTCAGGAAGGGTTGCTCGGTCTGTCAGGCCTGCAATCCCGATAACCGGAACGTCAAGGGGGAACCCCAATGGACCCCGGTTCCTGACCAGCCCATGAAGAGCGTGGCCATGGACGTCTTCTCCATGCCCGAAGTGCACATTGGCAAGGAGACCTTTGACTGTGTGGTTCTCTGTGTGGACCGCCACAGCGGCTACGTTGTAGCCGTTCCGGCACGCAAAAAGGGGTTGCTTGCCAAGGAGGTGGCAGTCATGATGATTCGTCATTGGCTGACCGTCTTCGACATCCCCCGCACCATTTGCAGTGACCGAGGGCCCCAGTTTACTGGTGGCTGGTTCAAGGCTATGTGTTCCCTCATGGGAATACGACATGCCAAGAGCGTCGCCTATCTCAGCCGGTCTAACGGCCGTGCTGAAGTGGCTGGACGGCAGCTGTTCGAGAAGCTGCGCAAGATCCACATCACCAACCCACGGCGGAATTGGTTCGAGGAGATGTGGCCTGCTCTGAAGGCCCATCATGACACCCCCACTCCGGGCGGTTTGTCCCCTCACCAGATTCTGTTTGGCAGGGACCCCCTGGGTAGGGGACTTCCCTTGTCTGGTGATGGCATGGCTATGGATGCCAAGGAGTTCTTCGCGCGGCAAGAGCAAACGGCGCGGGACATCCGCCAGCAGCTTGAGAAGGAGCATGCTGAGCGTCAGAAGTCCGCCCCGAGATCGACAGCGCAGAAGTTCAGGGTGGGAGACCCGGTGTGGGTGATCAGACCCCGCCCCATGGGCACCCACCGCACCAAGACCTGGTTCACACCCGGCGAGGTGGTCCGCAGGATTGGTGAGGACACCTACCGCATCAAGGTGGGTCACGGACAGTTCCGGGAGCGCCACGAGAGTCAACTCCGTGTGCGGGAACCCGACCTCCGTGGCCGACATGTGTCCCTGAGCTACGCCGCACATGAGGCCGATTCGGACGACGACTATGCTGAGCAGGACGACTATACTGTCGAGAAGATCCTGGCTCAGCGTCCGAAGGCCTCGGCACCCGGAGGTCTGGAGTTCAAGGTTCGTTGGCGAGGCTATGGGCCGTCCCACGACACCTGGGAACCCGTCTCCTCATTCGTGCCGCGGGTCAATACTCCCTTCATGGAGTACATCCGCAGACACAAGACCAAGATCCACGTTTCGGACTTGGCAGCACTCACCCGGGCGATTGCAGCCAGGGATGCCTAATCAGCGCCCTGAGCTCTCCCCTGATGCGTCTTGAGCGCTTGTGAGGCCGACGAATCGTCCCTTACTTGCTTGCTCTCTCCCATCTTTCGGTGACAGAGTGGCCATATACCCCCCCCTGCTGTATCCAGAGGAGGATGGCCCCTCTCTTTCAATTCTATTCGTCACTCCCCCCCCTGCTGAATCCTTGGGAAACCAAGTAGGGCGACTGACCTTCATAATCCCGAGCTCTTGGGGCCTTGAAGCCCATACGACGTTGCGCAACGGATGCCGCTGTCATCGGCATTGCGATTTTTTTTTTTTTGGTGTGTGGTCTGGTTCCATGGCATTTGCGGAATCCAGACCAGTCGACGTGTGTCTCGAGACTATATATGCCTGAACTCAGGCGTTATCCTGTCCATCCTCCTGCATATGCCTTATCCTGACCGTGGCGTGGTTTGGCACTCTGTTCTGAGTGTGTTTACACGCCTATTTACCCAAATTGTTGCTTGTTTTTCTGCCCTCCAGGATATGTGCATCTGTATGTTAAGTGTCATCAGCCCATCGCTGAGGGATGGACTGTTTTTCACCACGTATCGGGATACAGAGGCGCCTTGAGTCGCCGTGTACATATCCTTACAGCCTGGTCCAGCCTGGACCAGTACTTGGTTACAGATTCTACTGTTTGAGTGCCCGTGATACCGTGTTGCCCTATTCGCTGTGTGTGTGGAGATCCTGATGGCGCCAGGCGGGAAGCCCAGTTGCCTGACTACACTCCCAGCGGTCCGCCACTGTCAGTCCCAGTGTGAGCCTACCGATTTGCAGACGCACTTGCATTCGGATGGCGGCCTCCGGTGCTCCTGACCTCGGTCAGTCTGCCTGGGAAACTGGTGGTTTGAGGAGTCGACGCCTCCGCCCACACTGCATGAGGACTCCCTCATGTATGGCCACGCTTCGTGGTAGTAGGGCGAGGGAAAAGACGGCCTTGATGCCCGATCCCTTCGGGAGGAGTTCCCTTACGATTTGGGGTTCGTAAGGAGTTCGACTATGGCACTCTGGACTCGCGTCGTATGGATATGGACATGGTGCGCCCGAGGAAGGACCCGTGGGGACTCTCCCCAGTCGGCGGGCCTTGGGAAGCTTGGGGTAGCCTGATGGATCTTTGTGGTCGCTCTCGACTTGTGGGGCCACCTCGGCCGTCGTGTGACGCCTATGTTGGCCGTGTATGCCACTGCCACTGTGGTGGTGACCGTAGCAGCCGGCACCCGGTGCGCCTGGTATGGGTTAACGGGTCCTTTGGATGCCGAACAATCGCCGCCAGGACCCGGGACTTGATACTATACATACTACTATACATGGGCCACGAGCTGTTACAGCAGCATACCCATCCCACTGTGGGATACCTATCTTACTGTGACTTACTGAAGTGAGGATGTGACACCCCCCCCCCCTTCAGGAAGTGGTCCTGGGTACCCGCTGCCATGCGTGGGTGTTATCGAGCCCCCCCAGGGTTTGCTCTAAGGAGGGGGGTGAAGCGGTACCCAGAACCCCATGGCCAGGTTACGGCATACAACCGGTCTCCGGTCCACTAACCCCATGCACGGCGTGTTCCGTGCCGTGAAGCCCCGCATCGGCAACCGATGCACCGCCAGCGGAGATTTGTATATCAGAATGTCAGGAATCAACAGGGTTTTATTTTCATATTGTTTCCGTCAATTTTTATGCTTCCGTTCCGATACTCACTGTTTTGACTGCTGGCGGTTGGTTCGCGACTTTACCGTAACCGCCAGTTTAACTGTTTATAATGGAAATTTTAACGCTATCCGCGACGAAGGCTCCAAAGTCGCCAGGAACTGCATGGATGCTTCCGCAATTTTCATAATTAATACTCGCAACCTTAATCCGAATTTTTCAGGATGTCGAAATCGGATTTTCGACTTCGACATCCCCGCACTTGATTTGACCTCTTTCGAGTGGACCTACGTGCTTCCGTATGCACGAATCAACTTCCCTTTTATCCTGCCCTCCATTTGTCTTAAAGATATGGGCAAAACAAAGTTGATTCGTGAGGCCACTTGTGAAGGTCATATCTCGTGTTGCTTGCGAGTATTGACGATAAGGAAACGTGGGATGTATTCACAATACTCCCGACGTAATTTAGGAAGCTTTATATGCCTTGCGTTTCCACACATGCGCGCTAGTGTAATGGATCATGGTCAAGAGGGTAGAGTTTGCGTTATAACTCATTGGCCATGATGTTGCGTGCGTTAAGATAACTTTCGAGTGTAGCGCGCAAGTGTTGGTGTTGCATAGGAACTCTCCTTGAGTTCCTATGAGCGATTGACCCAAAGTTATGCCCTTGGAGGGGCATGACATATCGTGGTGGGAGCTACATTTTTGGGCAATATTTGGTATGTGCCATGTGTTGTCTTGCGTGCCCATTTGGCGGGTCCATTACTCCAAGCCAAGCCCGCCAATGGACCTCATATTGTGCAAGCCCCTTCTCCGTACTCCCTACGGTCAATTGCAAGCCTAACCTTCGTGAAGGGAAGCTTGTGTGGTGATCCCGAAGCGATGCGTTGGGAGCAAGGTGTGTATTTTACATTTTTCCATACTTTCATGTGCCCACTTGGGAAGCAGCGCTCGTAACCTTTCAAGGCGCCCCAAGTGGAGCACATATGTGGGATCGAGGGTCATTGGTGTCAAGTCATTGTGTTTAGAAGGATTAGTTGATTGCACGATCCAAGCCAAAGATATTATAATATGATTGTGCGCCTTTCAAGGCACTTTGGTTTGTCTTTGTGCCAATTTTGCCATTTTTGGCTCGTCATGATGTCAAGTGGCGACCGTGTATCTCAACGTTGCGCTCAATTGACATCATGACCTAAGTATGTTATGAGGGTACATACTTCGGTAGCCAACATATCTTGGACCCGGCAAATAACTCCTCTTAGGCTTGGCATACCGTGGCCGCCATGTTGGCGATTTGGGACTATCCCAAATCATGGGCTCACTTGGCGACCCTGCCATTCCCAATACCGGAGGAGTTGGGCGACGCCCCAAAGATATGTTGGACACATATGACTTGACATCAATCCTATGGCACACTCCGGTCCAAGTCGGGCACGTGCCTCATTTGCCCTAACCATGAGTGTGCGCAATTTTGGCCATTTTGAGCAATTTTCCACTTTTGCTGCCCGCCGTGCCCCATGTTCTAACCTTCGTGCACGCCGGACGCATGGACCAATGGACCATATATGACATGGGTGTTATGGGTAATGGTCCCCATGGTCCACACACCACGTGGGCGAAGCGGAGCCGCCTTCGTCAAGGCGCTAGGCCAAATTGAGTATGGGCAATTTTGCCATTTTTGCATTTGTGGACCCAATTGGGATCGTCACCACGCCGAGTGGCATGGAGATCTTTGAGAGCCAAGGGCATGGGAATCTCCGTTGGACTCCCGGTGGATCACGTATGGAATGCCGGATCCGATCTCCAAGCCGGCGTGGAGATATACTATCGGGAGCACACTGAATTTTGGCTCATTTCAAGCAGCCAAAATGACCCAATTTTGGGACCCCAATTTCCCCCTTCCGTGTGGTCAATTGGCGGCCCCATTTCTCTAAGCCCATAGGGAACCCGGACCTAAATCCAAGTTGTACACTCAGATATAAGTCCTAGGTCCTGCCTCCTACCCTGTGAGCCATTGGCCTTACCTTGGCCGGGCGAGCCGCACGTGGGAATGACGCCAGTTTTGGTGATTTTGGCATCATGACCCCACATGACTCATCCGTGTTGCCCTGATGCCGGGACCTCAGAGGGAACCAGGTTGGGTGAGGGCTCCAGGGAGTTCGTACTCGAAGGGCATAGGGTCAGTTGCCTCGTCCCTACCTCTGGCAGGTCCGGACGAGGGGTCAATTTTGGAGTTTTTCAAGCTAATTTCAGTTTGGGCTGAAACAGCCCATTTTCAGCTACCAACTCCTGGGTGATAATGGCGGGGCCATATCTCTGGCTCAGAGTGGAGTTGGGACCTGCCGTTAAGGGAGCATAGGGAGCCACTGTCGGTTGGCCTTGGAGCCCATTGGTTCCCAGGAACTCGCCTGTGGCTGTGCGGGACACCTCTCCCATTGGCAGGGTTTCAGGGTCCGGACTGAGCAGGGCATGGGTTGTGTTTGAGCCCCCGCCCCCATCAGCCACTGAGAGGGTCGGACCTGGGATTGGGATATGAGTCGGGACTGAGTGTCTATTGTCCCTTGATGCCCTTACCCCAGTCCAGTCTTAACCCCATGTGTACATATCCTGATGTGTTGCTGTACATACTTTCGTTCCCTCTTTGCAGAGTGGCAAGGATTCTGAAACGCTTTGTCACATGACACAGGCGTATTGATGCCCTTGTGAGCGTAGTGCCTTGCCTGCCTGCTCACTTGTGCGTGTCACCGCAGCGTCCCGTGGCCGGCCCCCCACGGGAACGCTGGTTCAAATTTGGTTTCAGGGCATGGGGGCAATTTAAAGGGGGGCTTGCGGTGTTGGCAGTGAGTGAAATGTGTCTTCAGGGCATCGGGGCAATTAAAAAGGGGGTTTGAGGTGTTGGCACTGGTTGAAATGTGTTTTGAGGGCATGGGGGCAATTGGAAAGGGGGTTTGAGGTGTTGGCACCAGGTGAAATGTTTTTTCAGGGCACGGGGGGAGTTGCAAAGGGGGTTTGAGGTGTTGGCACTGGGTGAAATGTGTTGTCAGGGCATGGGGGCAATTGGAAAGGGGGTTTGAGGTGTTGGCACTGGGTGAAATGTGTTTTCAGGGCATGGGGGCAATTGAAAATGGGGTTGGAGGTCTGGGCACCCGTTGAAATGTGTTTTCAGGGCACGGGGGCAATTGAAACGGGGGTTTGAGGTGTTGGCACTGTGTGAAATGTGTTTTGAGGGCATGGGGGGAGTTGGAAAGGGGGTTTGAGGTGTTGGCTCTGGTTCAAATGTATTTTCAGGGCATGGGGGCAATTTAAAAGGGGGTTTGAGGGGTTGGCACTGGGCGAAATGTGTTCTGAGAGCATGAGGGCAATTTAAAAGGGGGTTTGAGGTGTTGGGAGTGATTGAAATGTGTTTTGAGGGCATGGGGGCAATTGAAAAGGGGGTTTGAGGTGTTGGCACCAGGTGAAATGTTTTTTCAGGGCACGGGGGGAGTTGCAAAGGGGGTTTGACGTGTTGGCACTGGGTGAAATGTGTTTTGAGGGCATGGGGGCAATTGAAAAGGGGGTTTGAGGTGTTGGCACCAGGTGAAATGTTTTTTCAGGGCACGGGGGGAGTTGCAAAGGGGGTTTGAGGTCTTGGCGCTGGGTGAAATGTGTTGTCAGGGCATGGGGGCAATTGGAAAGGGGGTTTGAGGTGTTGGCACTGGGTGAAATGTGTTTTCGGGGCATGGGGGCAATTGAAAATGGCGTTGGAGGTGTGGGCACTGGTTGAAATGTGTTTTCAGGGCATGGGGGCAATTGAAACGGGGGTTTGAGTGTAAGTGCGGCCAGCCCCATCTGCTCAGATTTTCAGACATTCTGTCCAGATTGGCTACATTTTGGTCATTTTCTTTGCTCCGGCGGAATCGCCACCTCGCAGCTCAGTCTCAGGATCAGACCTGTATATTTCTGATATGCCGGATCTGATTCCGCGGTCCATTCTCCGTAAATCCGCCGCGTTCCGACCATTTGCCTGGAATCGCCATTTGCCGCTGACGCGCGCTCGCGGGCCAGATCGGCCAAATATTTTTCACAATCGGATTTATTTAAATCTTTTCAGACAGATATGGACACTCAGATGTGCATAGTAAAATCCGCATCAATTTTCTTCATAGACTGGGATTTTCTGCCGGATAACACTCAACATGGATCTTGCTTCCGTTGTTGCTGCTCTCGCCTCCGTTGGTGTTCGAGTCTCCGGTTCTACCCCCAATAGCAGCGTTCAGGTCGACTCCTCGCGTGCCTGCCCCACTGGTCTTGCCGGCCCCGAGCCCTCCGGCACCATCAACGACCCAGGGCAGCACTTTCATGGTAGCAGAGGCTACCTGAATGTTGTTCCTTTGGTGTCCCAACCACAGCTAGCTCCCCAGTACGGCCCCATAGACCCCGCCGCTTCCGGAGAAGTAACGATTACGTTGCCCTGGTGCTGTGCGAACGAGGCCTTGAGAGGAATGCCTTGCGCAAGCCCAAGCTGCCCAAGAAGGGCACAAATCAGCAGCTGTGGAGACCCAAATTACCATCCCAATCCCAGTCGAAATTGGCCATCAAGTAGCTGGAATCCGCCAGCCTACGCCGATGGCAACGCTCCGGTGGAGCTTACGGACCTGGCAGGTACCAATACTCCTTACCAATGTCCACATTTTGAGACCATCGACGCCGATCTGAACGACATTGAGATGGGTGGTCCAGGTGAGGTACCTAGCTATAATCGACCAGCCTCTTGGGCACAATGGGACGACCATTTGTCTTCAGAAGTGACCCGTAACCTTGAGGCGCTTGAGGCCCTTTGTCTATTAGCCACGTCTAAGCTGATAGGACAAGAAAGAATCGCCTCTGATTTTTTAATGGAATATTTTTTCCTCCTTCAAGAAGAAATTAATACCAGGATGTGGTGGCGTTCTCAAGAAGATGACTCTTTTGCCATTTTTTTGCAGATCTGGGAGGCAAGCCCCTTCCCGAAGGAGAAGACCAAGGCACCTGTTGCCGGGCCCTCCGCCCCTCATCCCCCTGTTTCCATCCGCGACGATCTAGCCGCCGCGGTTGAGGAAGGAATTTTAGAGCCGGCCAGGCAGGCAAGCCTGGAAATCAGGGCTGAAGGAGCTCCCCAAGTGGACTCCTGGCTGCGGACCACTGAGATTAGCGGTCCGACAGCCTGCTCAGGCCCTTCAGGACACGGTATGTACTGTCCTGCCGACTGCTCTTGCAGATTCCAGCGAGATACTGAGCTCCAATTGCTCAAGGATCAAATGCAACTCATCATTCAAACGCTGGGAATTAAAGATCTTTTCAAGACGCACATGCGGTCTGAGGGCGCATCATCGGTGGAACAAGTAACAGAGCCATCGGAGGAGGCGACAGAAATTTTTTCAATTGCTCCTTCGGTGGACTCCAAGACCACCGATGCAAGGATCAGCAGGACCAAGCTAAAGGAAAGGGTTACAATCTCTCGTTCTGAGAGTAGGACGGCCAAGGCTAGGACTGAGGCTCAGAATGCCAAGCGAACTGCCTCCCGTACTGCCCCTCCTGCTGCTGATTCTAATGCCTTAGCCCAGCTGTTGCTCGCCCAGACCCTCGCCGGAGCTGGTGTGGCGAATGATGCCGCCAAGGTGTCTGCCATTACGGCCGGTGTTGGGCTGGATTCGCTTCTTAATCCTACTTCATTGCGACTTCGTCAGGTTGCCAAGCAACCAAAGTATAATGGAAACCCCCGACGTTGGCCTCAGTTCCAACGGGAATTTAAATTGTGGGTTAAGACTCAAAAACTCCAAGATGATCAGTTCCTGATGGCCCTCTTGGACTGCCTTGAGGGAGCGCCGGCCAACACTTGGCTCAGGACCTGGAGTGATCGTGAGGATTCAAGTTCCCCCCTTACCTTTGATGAGGTGTGGGAACAGTTGGAGGTACGTGGATCCCGGCTGCCAGAGGACCATTACCACCAAATGTTGAAGAATTTTCCTTCATTCTCGCGATTAATCTTGCACGAAGTGCAAGACAAGAGACAGCGCTTCTGGAACTTAGTGGAAGAAGCTGAACATTCAGGCGAAAAATTTTCTAGTGCCGAGCTGAAAAATCTGATTTTTGACAAGATCCCCTCAGAAACTGCCGCCACCCTTCGGAATAAACAGTCCGAAGAAAAGGTCAAGACCTGGTGGGCGGAGGTCGAAGGCTTCGATGCCTCGGCCAACAGGTTCTCCGTCAGGGAATCACTTCAAAAGTGTTCCCCCACGTCGTTTTCCAAAGTGAAATTCACTGAAAACACGTGGAAAATCAAGTTTAATGAACACGAGGATCGGGACTTGTTTGTCCAAGTCCTCAACAGGGGAGTAAGCTTCCATGGCCATCGCCTGAAGGCCAAAAAGTGGGTGTTTTCGTTCACCCCGAAGGAATTGTGGGAAGAGGTTGAGCGGCTCGCCGACGCCGCCAATCAAAATTTCCATGAGGGTCTTGGGGGAAACAAGAATACCCAGCAAAACACCCAAAATGGGGCCCAAAAGGGCAACAAAAAGGTGAATGACACCCGGAATGTTCAGGATCACTGTAGCATCTGCCTTCTTTTAGGTTCTACGAACCGAGCTAAGACACATTCTACTGGTAATCACCGATGGTCTCCTTACGATCACAAGGTGATTGGTGAAAATATCAGTAATCCGCAGAATTCAGACAGGAATGACAGACAGGTGCATGGTGGGAAGGCTGGAAAAGGGAATCCGACCCCCTCCGGTGGAAACAAAAATACTGGAGGCCCTGGCGGGTCCCAAGGCAAAGGAAATCGGACTCCATCCGGCTCCGGTGGGCAGCCGAACGGCCAGACAAATCCCAATAGCAACGCCGGAGGCGGAAATCGAAATCCAGGTCAAACCCCTCAATCCGGTACAAACAAGGGAAATGCTCCAGGATCCCAGGGTAAAGGTAAGGGAAATCCTTCGGGAACCCCTTTCTCTGGTAAGGGCAGAGGGCGTGGCGACGGTGGAGGTCCATCATCCAGCGGCCGTGGCCGTGGACGTGGAAAGGGCAACCATCGTGTGGATCAGGTCTCAGGTGGAGATCAGGTGTCCGATGCGGATCGAGATTATGTCGAAAATGCCCTGAATCCAGCAGATGATCCGTTCCGAGATGAGTGGGTCGACGAATCAGGGTGTGTTCACAATGTTAACGCATCCACTGGAGGTCAGAACGCCTAGGGGAGCCACGAAAATCGCCCCTCCCCAGGCGATTTCAGGCATGATCCCCAGATTCCTGCTCGACCACTACTTGATGTAGGGTCGCTTGTCTCCTCTCCCCTGGATCCGGCAGCGGATCCTTCTGTTGTAGTGGACGAGGTTGGTGTACAGTCCAAGCACAGGGCCCGTCAGTTTGTCACAAAGCTGTGGGTCTCTGATTGCAAGGGCAATTTCCACCTCGCCACTTGTTTGTGTGACAATGGATCAGAGGTAAATCTCCAATCCAATTCTTTCTTACCCGACGACTGCGTGATTGATTCGCTTTATCCTGTTACCCTCGAGGGAGTTTCTGGACATTCTCTCGCAGGTGGGCAACGCGGTTGTTATATATCAACTCATTTGGTCGCTCAAGACCTTTGGGAAGAAGGTAATGTGGAGGAAGTTGTCCTTAAGGGCGACTGGTTCTATCGTGCCGACATAAAGTATGACCTTTACTTGGGCCATCCTTGGCTTAGCAAGAACAGGGTGGCGCCCATAGGTCATCGGCGTTGTTTTTTGCTGGAGTCAGGTCCCTTGGAGCGTCCTGAATTTCGTTTTTTGCACGCAGGGTTTAAAAGTGCAGAAGAATTTTTGAAGCGAAAGGTTACACCAAAATTTGGTGAAGATGTCACCATTGCAGAGGTGAATGGGAGTGCCGATTACTCCCGAGAGTTAGAATGTCTTCGTAGGGACTCCCAGCCACGACGCCCTTCGCGCTGGCACTCTTCATCCTACAGAGTTGTCGACAAATGGCGCGATTCAATTTGTGAATATTTTTATGAACACCATTCCTTTTGGCCACAGTATGATGCCTTTGCTAACCGCGAGAACAAGCGCTTTGACAAGCATTTTCGCGACGCTTGGACCCATAAATGGGACAAGAAGTTATGGATTAATCCTCCGTTTCACTTAATCCAGCAGGTCATCCACAAAATCAAGCAAGATAAAACCCAGGCGATTTTAGTTGTGCCCTTGTGGGACGACAAGCCTTGGTTTCAGGAATTACAAGACATTTGTGTAGATTACATCGAACTTCCCAGGAAGATTAAGCTGTATGCCAGGGACGACACAGGTCCCCTGCCACAGCGGTCCTGGAGTTCGCTTGCATTCCTGGTGGATGGAAAGCTTTCTGACTCTAATTCTGCTGATTCTGGTACTGATTCTTGTGTTGGGTCTGAATCTGAGGTTGAGTGTGGTACTGATGATGAATCTATTTTTTCTGATTTTTGTCCGTCAGATACCCAAGGTGATCCAACGTCAAATGGATCCGCCTCGTCTCCCTCTTCCCCAATACGATCGACATCGAAAAGAATCTTCAGTGCACGGGCGAAGAAAAATTTTAAATCGCGCCGCAAATTCAGAGTTTTTTATGAAAAACCCCGTGTGGAAGCTTTCATGGACCCTTTCGAGGAGCTGGATCACGAGGAGAATCTCTGGAATGTCGACACTCGACCCACCTATCTTCAAGAGGCAGTTGATACGGACCTGTTTAGGGACATCCGTAAGAAGATTCTTCCTGCCAAGGCCGAAGAAGTCGCCAAAGTTTTTTCGACAGTAATTCCTGGCGATCAGGTGGACACTGAGTTGTGTTCCAAGGCAAGAGAAAAGATTTTTGAGGATTGGAAGGACACAACCCTTTCAGGGAAGTTGATCAAGGACCCCCCTGTCCGTGGGCAGTTCGGTGAAGCCTTCATCGAGCTTCGTGAAGGGTACAAGGCGAAGAAACAGCGTCCTTATGAGAACCATGGACATAAACATGAGATCCTCAGAAAAATAATCGAGAGAAATCTCAGGGAATTTGGTTGGCTTGAGGGTTGTATGACCAGCGAATGGTGTTGTGCACCCTTCACCGTCCCGAAGCCACCGCCTGCAGACCAGAACACTATTGATGGTTGGCGAATGGTTGTTGATTTTCGCAATCTCAACGCCGAAACCAAGGCGGATTCACACCCCCTGCCCCTCATTGAGGAGGAAATCGCCAAGAGGGCAAGAGGTCGTTTGTTTTCTGTGCTGGATCTCCGTCACGGCTTTCACCAAATGCCGTTGAGGAAGGACAGCCGACCTCTCACCTGTATGTGCACGCCATGTGGCCCAGTCCAGTGGACGGTCATGCCCATGGGCCTGAAGAACGCCCCTTCGTTTTTTCAAAGAATGATGGAGGATGTGCTTTTTACAGCTCATCCTGAGCTTCGTGCCTTCGTGAGTGTGTACATAGATGACATAATCATCGCGACGGAGGGGGGGGGACTGACCGAAGCCGAGCTGGTGGCCCTACATGAAAAGCAGCTGAACCAAGTTTTGGACATTCTTGATGCCAATCAGCTGATTTGTGGGCCGAAGAAGGGAAAATTATTTCTAAAATCAGTCGAATTTTGTGGTTCTCTCCTTGAGAATGGCACCCGACGACCCAGTCCAGGGAAGCTCGTCGCTATTCAGAAGTGGAAGCGCCCTGAGACGATCACGGAATTGAGAGGATTCCTGGGTTGTTGCAATTTTTACCACACTTTTGTGCCGAATTATGCCAAATTTGCTGCCCCCCTCACTGAATTATTGAAGGTAGGGAGAGATGCGGGCAAGGCAGGTTCAAAGGTTCGTGTCAAGTGGACTGACGAGTGCGAGGAGGCCTTCCATCACTTGAAGGCGGCCCTCTGCGAAGTCGCCACGTTGCATGTGCCGCAATTTGACCGACCCTTCTACATAAGAACCGACGCTTCTAGGTACGCGATCGGAGCTGTCCTTGAACAGGTTGATGAAGCCACAGGTGATCATTACCCTCTTGCATTTTGGTCTCGGAAGCTAGCCCCACGCCAAATGCAATGGTCGCCGCGTGAGCAAGAAACCTACGCCATAATCTGTGCTTTAAAAAAGTACCAATCGTGGGTTGGCACCAATCGAGTCGAGGTCCTGACGGATCATCGATCTCTGGAGTATTGGGCCACCGAACACATTGATACTGTCGCGAGCCCAGCTGGTCGACGGGCCAGATGGCACGAATTTCTCAGTCTGTTTGACCTCCATGTGTCGTATTTGCCTGGAAAACACAACACGGTAGCGGATGCTCTGAGCCGATGGGCTTACCCCGCTTCAGAGGGGCTGCAAAGTACCAACATCCATGGTACGGAGCAGGACCGCCATGTCATAATCGAATGGGATCAGGAAAAAAAAAGCTCATTCGACGTGCATGCATGCAATGCGCTGTTAAACAGCACGCATTACCGTGTCACGACATCACGGCCTTTTCAGATCCGGCGCATGCTCATGAGATCTGCACCAAAACACTGAAAGTCGTGGAGAAAGTCACCGATCCCTCCTCAGGGAGTGTGAAACGGTTTGACTATACCCGACGAGTAAGTCGATTTCGGTTGATCCAGGGCATTAAGCGTCGAGATCCGGCCAAAACTCCACCCCTGCCGAAAGATTCCCTTATCATCCGTGACTGGACGTCCAATTATCTGCAGGATCCCATGTTTAAAGAGGTCTTTGGAAATCTCAAATCCAAAGATGCTCACAAGGATGGGATTTTTTCTGAGTATTCGTTGGATGGGGGGAAGCTGTGGATGGAGGGTAAATTGTGCGTACCAGACGCCCTGGCCCCCCGAGTGTTAAACTGGTGGCACAAATGGGAGTCCCCCCACGCACATGGCCGTAGATTATGGTCGATGATTAAACATAGGTTGTTTGGCTCACGGCTATATACTCATTGCATGAAAGTAGCCGCCGGATGCGCCCAATGTGCTGTCTCGACGCCCCCCAGCGCGAAGAAGCACGGCCATCTGAGGCCTCATCCTATTCTGGAGCGCCTCTTTAACAGAGTCACCAGTGATTTTTTCTATCTCGGTGAACTCGATGACGAAGAGTGCCATTGGACAAATAAAAAAATCAATGGTGTGCTCCTTATTCAGTGCCGTCATTCCAGCTATATTCAGGTGTTGCCTTGTAACATCGAGTCGATGACTGGCAAGGCTGCCGCCAAATGGTGCGCGCAGACCTGGATGGGAGGTTGGGACGTCCCATCCGAGGTGGTTACGGACTCAGGCAAAGAGTACACCTCCGAATGGTGCAGGTGTAAGTGCGGCTAGCCCCATCTGCTCAGATTTTCTGACATTCTGCCCAGATTGGCTACATTTTGGTCATTTTCTTTGCTTCGGCGGAATCGCCGCCTCGCAGCTCAGTCTCAGGATATTTCCTATATATTTCTGATATGCCGGATTTGATTCCGCGGTCCATTTCCCGTAAGTCCGCCGCGTTCCGCTATTTTAGCTGGAATCGCCATTTGCCGCTGACGCGCGCTCGCGGGCCAGATCGGCCAAACATTTTTACATAATTGGATTATTTAAATCTTTTCAGACAGTTTTGGACACTCAGATGTATTTAGAATAATTCGCATCAATTTTCTTCATAGACTGGGATTTTCTGCCGGACCACAATCAGCATGGACCTTGCTTCTGTTGTCGCTGCTCTCGCCTCCGTTGGTGTTCGAGTATCCGGTTCTACCCCCAATAACAACATCCAGGGAGATTCCTCGCGTGCCTGCCCCACTGGTCTTGCCGGCCCCGAGCCCTCCGGCACCCTCAACGACCCAGGGCAGCACTTTCATGGTAGCAGAGGCTACCTGAATGTTGTTCCTTTGGTGTCCCAACCACAGCTAGCTCCCCAGTACGGCCCCGTAGACTCCGCCACCTCCGGAGACGTAACGATTACGCTGCCGTGGTGCTGTGCGAACGAGGCCTTGAGAGGAATGCCTTGCGCAAGTCCAAATTGCCCAAGAAGGGCACAAATCAGCAGCTGTGGAGGCCCAGATTACAATCAAGATCCCAGTCGAAATTGGCCATCAAGCAGCTGGAATCTCCCAGCCTACGCTGATGGCAACGCTCCGGTGGACCTTACGGAGCTGGCAGGTACCCACATCCCTTACCAATGTCCTTCATTCGAGACCATCGAAGCCGACATTGACGACATTGAGATGGGTGGTCCAGGTGAGGTACCTAACTACAATCGACCAGCCTCATGGGCACAATTGGACAACCATTTGTCTTCAGAAGTGACCCGTAACCTTGAGGCGCTTGAGGCCCTTTGTCTATTAGCCACGTCTAAGCTGATAGGTCAAGAAAGAATCGCCTCTGATTTTTTATTCAAATATTTTTTCCTCCTTCAAGAAGAAATTAATACCAGGATGTGGTGGTGTTCTCAAGAAGATGAATCTTTTGCCATTTTTTTGCAGATCTGGGAGGCAAGCCCCTTCCCGAAGGAGAAGACCAAGGCACCTATTGCCGGGCCCTCCGCCCCTCATCCCTCTGTTTCCATCCGCGACGATCTAGCCGCCGCGGTTGAGGAAGGAATTTTAGAGGCAGCCAGGCAGGCAAGCCTAGAAATTAGGGCTGAAGGAGCTCCCCAAGTGGACTCTTGGCTGCGAACCACTGAGATTAGCGGTCCGACAGCCTGCTCAGGCCCTTCAGGACACGGTATGTACTGTCCTGCCGACTGCTCTTGCAGATTACAGCCAGATACTGGGCTCGAATTGCTCAAAGATCAAATGCAACTCATCATTCAGACGCTGGGAATTAAAGATCTTTTCAAGACACACATGCGGTCTGAGGGCGCATCATCGGTGGAACAAACAACAGAACCGTCGGAGGAGGCGACAGAAATTTTTTCGATTGCTCCTTCGGTGGACTCTAAGACCACCGATGCCAGAATCAGCAGGACTAAGCTAAAGGAAAGGGTTACAATCTCTCGATCTCAGAGTAGGTCGGCGAAGGCTAGGACTGAGGCTCAGAATGCCAAGCGAACTGCCTCCCGTACTGCCCTTCCTGCTGTTGATTCCAATGCAATAGCCCAGATGTTGCTCGCCCAGACCCTCGCCGGAGCTGGTGTGGCTAATGATGCCGCCAAGGTGTCTGCCATTACGGCCGGTGTTGGGCTGGATTCACTCCTTAATCCTACATCATTGCGACTTCGCCAGGTTGCCAAGCAACCGAAGTATAATGGAAACCCCAGACGTTGGCCTCAGTTCCAACGGGAATTTAAACTGTGGGTTAAGACACAAAAACTTCAAGATGATCAGTTCCTGATGGCCCTCTTGGACTGCCTTGAGGGAGCGCCGGCCAACACTTGGCTCAGGACCTGGAGTGATCGTGAGGATTCAAGTTCCCCCCTTACCTTTGATGAGGTGTGGGAACAGTTGGAGGTACGTGGATCCCGACTGCCAGAGGACCATTACCACCACATGTTGAAGAATTTTCCTTCGTTCTCGCGATTAATCTTGCACGAAGTGCAAGACAAGAGACAGCGCTTCTGGAATCTCGTAGAAGAATCTGAACATTCAGGCGAAAAATTTTCTAGTGCCGAGCTGAAAAGTCTGATTTTTGACAAGATCCCCTCAGAAACTGCCGCCACCCTTCGGAACAGACAGTCCGAAGAAAAGGTCAAGACCTGGTGGGCGGAGGTCGATGGCTTCGATGCCTCGGCCAACAGGTTCACCGTCAGGGAATCACTTCAAAAGTGTTCCCCCACGTCGTTTACCAAGGTGAAATTCACTGAAAACACGTGGAAAATCAAGTTTAATGAACACGAGGATCGGGACTTGTTTGTCCAAGTCCTCAACAGGGGAGTAAGTTTCCACGGCCATCGCCTGAAGGCCAGAAACTGGGTGTTTTCGTTCACCCCGCAGGAACTGTGGGAAGAGGTTGAGCGGCTCGCTGACGCCGCCAATCAAAATTTCCATGAGGGTCTTGGGGGAAACAAGAATACCCAGCAAAACACCCAAAATGGGGCCCAAAAGGGCAACAAAAAGGTGAATGACACCCGGAATGTTCAGGATCATTGTAGCATCTGCCTTCTTTTAGGTTCTACGAACCGAGCTAAGACGCATTCTACTGGTAATCACCGATGGTCTGCTTACGATCACAAGGTGATTGGTGAAAATGTCAGTAATTCGCAGAATTCAGACAGGAATGACAGACAGGTGCATGGTGCAAAGGGGGGAAAGGGTAATCCGACACCCTCCGGTGGAAACAAAAATACTGGAGGCCCTGGCGGGTCCCAAGGCAAAGGAAATCGGACTCCATCCGGCTCCGGTGGGCAGCCAAACGGCCAGACAAGTCCCAATGGCAACGCCGGAGGCGGAAATCGAAATCCAGGCCAAACCCCTCAATCCGGTACAAACAAAGGAAATGCTCCAGGATCACAGGGTAAAGGTAAGGGAAATCCTTCAGGAACCCCTTTCTCTGGTAAGGGCAGAGGGCGTGGCGACGGTGGTGGTCCATCATCCGGCGGCCGTGGCCGTGGACGTGGAAAGGGCAACCATCGTGTGGATCAGGTCTCAGGTGGAGATCAGGTGTCCGATGCGGATCGAGATTATGTCGAAAATGCCCTGAATCCAGCAGATGATCCGTTCCAAGATGAGTGGATCGACGAATCAGGCTGTGTTCACAATGTTAACGCAGCCACTGGAGGTCAGAACGCCTAGGGGAGCCACGAAAATCGCCCCTCCCCAGGCGATTTCAGGCATGATCCCCAGATTCCAGATCGACCATTACTTGATGTAGGGTTGCTTGTGTCCTCTCCCCTGGATCCGGCAGCGGATCCTTCTGTTGCAGTGGACGAGGTTGGTGTACAGTCCAAGCACAGGGCTCCTCAGTTTGTCACAAAGCTGTGGGTCTCTGATTGCAAGGGAAATTTCCACCTCGCCACTTGTTTGTGTGACAATGGATCAGAGGTAAATCTCCAATCCAATTCATTCTTACCTGACGACTGCGTGTTTGAGTCGCCTCATCCTGTTACCCTCGAGGGAGTTTCTGGACATTCTCTCGCAGGTGGGCAACGCGGTTGTTATATATCAACTCATTTGGTCGCTCAAGACCTTTGGGAAGAGCAAAATGTGGAAGAAGTTGTCCTTAAGGATGACTACTTCTATCGTGCCGACATAAAGTATGACCTTTATTTGGGCCATCCTTGGCTTCGCAAGAACAGGGTAGCGCCCGTAGGTCATCGTCCTTGTTTTTTGCTGGAGTCAGGTCCCTTGGAGCGTCCTGAATTTCGTTTTTTGCACGCAGGGTTTAAAAGTGCAGAAGAATTTTTGAAGCAAAAGGTGACACCAAAATTTGGTGAAGATGTCACCATTGCAGAGGTGAATGGGAGTGCCGATTACTCCCAGGAGTTAGAATGTCTTCGTAGGGACTCCCAGCCACGACGCCCTTCGCGCTGGCACTCTTCATCCTACAGAGTTTTCGACAAATGGCGCGATGCAATTTGTGAATATTTTCATGAACACCATTCCTTTTGGCCCCAGTATGATGCCTTTGCTAACCGTATGAACAAGCGCTTTGACAAGCACTTTAGCGACGCTTGGACCCATAAATGGGACAAGAAGTTGTGGATTAATCCTCCGTTTCACTTAATCCAGCAGGTCATCCACAAAATCAAGCAAGATAAAACCCAGGCAATTTTAGTTGTGCCTTTGTGGGACGACAAGCCTTGGTTTCAGGAATTACAAGACATTTGTGTAGATTACATCGAACTTCCCAGGAAGATTAAGCTGTATGCCAGGGACGACACAGGTCCCCTGCCACAGCGGTCCTGGAGTTCGCTTGCATTCCTGGTGGATGGAAAGCTTTCTGACTCTAATTCTGCTGATTCTGGTACTGATTCTTGTGTTGGGTCTGAATCTGAGGTTGAGCGTGGTACTGATGATGAATTTATTTTTTCTGATTTTTGTCCGTCAGATACCCAAGGTGATCCAACGTCCAATGGATCCGCCTCGTCTCCCTCTTCCCCAATACGATCGACATCGAAAAGAATCTTCAGTGCACGGGCGAAGAAAAATTCCAAATCGCGCCGCAAATTCAGAGTTTTTTATGAAAAACCCCCTGTGGAAGCTTTCATGGACCCTTTCGAGGAGCTGGATCACGAGGAGAATCTCTGGGATTTCGACACACGACCCACCTATCTTCAAGAGGCAGTTGATACGGACCTGTTTAGGGACATCCGTAAGAAGATTCTTCCTGCCAAAGCCGAAGAAGTCGCCAAGGTTTTTTCGACAGTAATTCCTGGCGATCAGGTGGACACTGAATTGTGTTCCAAGTCAAGAGAAAAGATTTTTGAGGAACGGAAGGACACAACCCTTTCAGGGAAGTTGATCAAAGATCCTCCTGTCCGTGGGCAGTTCGGTGAAGCCTTCATCGAGCTTCGTGAAGGGTACAAGGCAAAAAAACAGCGCCCTTATGAAAATCATGGACACAAACATGAGATACTCAGAAAAATCATCGAGAGAAATCTCAGGGAATTTGGTTGGCTTGAGGGTTGTATGACCAGCGAATGGTGCTGTGCACCCTTCACAGTCCCGAAGCCACCGCCTGCAGACCAGAACACTATTGATGGTTGGCGAATGGTGGTTGATTTTCGCAATCTCAACGCCGAAACCAAGGCGGATTCGCACCCCCTGCCCCTCATTGAGGAGGAAATCGCCAAGAGGGCAAGAGGTCGTTTGTTTTCTGTGCTGGATCTCCGTCACGGCTTTCACCAAATGCCGTTGAGGAAGGACAGCCGACCTCTCACCTGTATGTGCACGCCATGTGGCCCAGTCCAGTGGACCGTCATGCCCATGGGCCTGAAGAACGCCCCTTCGTTTTTTCAAAGAATGATGGAGGATGTGCTTTTTTCAACCCATCCTGAGCTACGTGCCTTCGTGAGCGTGTACATAGATGACATAATCATCGCGACGGAAGGGGAGGGACTGACCGAAGCTGAGCTGGTGGCCCTACATGAGAAGCAGCTGAACCAAGTTTTGGACATTCTTGACGCCAATCAGCTGATTTGTGGGCCAAAGAAGGGAAAATTATTTTTAAAATCAGTCGAATTTTGTGGTCCTCTCCTAGAGAATGGCACCCGACGACCCAGTCCAGGGAAGCTCGTCGCTATTCAGAAGTGGAAGCGCCCTGAGACGATCACGGAGTTGAGAGGATTCCTGGGTTGTTGCAATTTTTACCACACTTTTGTGCCGAATTATGCCAAATTTGCTGCCCCCCTCACTGAATTATTGAAGGTAGGGAGAGATGCGGGCAAGGCAGGTTCAAAGGTTCGTGTCAAGTGGACTGACGAGTGCGAGGAGGCCTTCCATCACTTGAAGGCAGCCCTCTGCGAAGTCGCCACGTTGCATGTGCCCCAATTTGACCGACCCTTCTACATTAGAACCGACGCTTCTAGGTACGCGATCGAAGCTGTCCTTGAACAGGTTGATGAAGCCACCGGCGATCATTACCCTCTTGCATTTTGGTCTCGGAAGCTAGCCCCACGCCAAATGCAATGGTCGCCGCGTGAGCAAGAAACCTACGCCATCATCTGTGCTTTAAAAAAGTACCAATCGTGGGTTGGCACCAATCGAGTCGAGGTCCTGACGGATCATCGATCTCTGGAGTATTGGGCCACCGAACACATTGATACTGTCGCGAGCCCAGCTGGTCGACGGGCCAGATGGCACGAATTTCTCTCTCTGTTTGACCTCCATGTGTCGTATCTGCCTGGAAAACACAACACGGTAGCGGATGCTCTGAGCCGATGGGCTTACCCCGCTTCAGAGGGGCTGCAAAGTACCAACATCCATGGTACGGAGCAGGACCGCCATGTCATCATCGAATGGGATCAGGAAGAAAAGAAACTCATTCGACGTGCATGCATGCAATGCGCTGTTAAACAACACGCATTACCGTGTCACGACATCACGGCCATCTCAGATCCGGCGCATGCTCATGAGATCTGCACCAAAACACTGAAAGTCGTGGAAAAAGTCACCGATCCCTCCTCAGGGAGTGTGAAACGGTTTGACTACACCCGACGAGTAAGTCGATTTCGGTTGATCCAGGGCATTAAGCGTCGAGATCCGGCCAAAACTCCACCCCTGCCTAAAGATTCCCTGATAATCCGTGACTGGACGTCCGATTACCTGCAGGATCCCATGTTTAAAGAGGTCTTTGGAAATCTCAAATCCAAAGATGCTCACAAGGATGGGATTTTTCCTGAGTATTCGTTGGATGGGGGGAAGCTGTGGATGGAGGGTAAATTGTGCGTACCAGACGCCCTGGCCCCCCGAGTGTTAAACTGGTGGCATAAATGGGAGTCCCCCCACGCACATGGCCGTCGACTGTGGTCGATGATTAAATATAGGTTGTTTGGCTCACGGCTATATACTCACTGCATGAAAGTAGCCGCCGGATGTGCCCAATGTGCTGTCTCGACGCCCCCCAGCGCGAAGAAGCACGGCCATCTGAGGCCTCATCCTATTCCGGAGCGCCTCTTTAACAGAGTCACCAGTGATTTCTTCTATCTCGGTGAACTCGATGACGAAGAGTGCCATTGGACTAACAAAAAAGTCAATGGTGTGCTCCTTATTCAGTGCCGTCATTCCGGCTACATTCAAGTGTTGCCTTGCAACATTGAGTCGATGACTGGCAAGGCTGCCGCCAAATGGTGCGCGCAGACCTGGATGGGAGGTTGGGACGTCCCATCCGAGGTGGTGACGGATTCAGGCAAAGAGTACACCTCCGAATGGTGGAGAGAATTATGTGCTCGCCTTGGAATCCACCACCTCCGATGTGAAATCCACTCGCATCGAGCGCTGCCTGGCGAAAGAGCCGGCCGCTCACTTATAAATATGCTTCGTAAGGAGCTCGCGAGTGAAAAGGATTTCCATTGGCTTGAGATTCTTTTCGCCATGCTTCGCCGTTACCACAACACGCCTTTGTATCATGGCCTTTCTCCAAATGAAATTGTCTTTGGACGAAAGAAGTGTTGGTGGAACATGCCGTTGAATAATCCTCGCCCCTGTAAAGATGCTTCGCTGTTTTTGGACGAAGTCCAACGAGCAGATAAAACTGTGTCGAAATTAATCGAGAAGCATCAAGCTGACTGGCTTTGGGTTCAGAATCAAGGCCGAAAAAACCCCCACAATTTTGAAGTCGATGATCGAGTTTGGCTTCGAAAATCCGAAACCACCCTGGACGGAGATGACAAGCTTCTTCCCTTGTGGGAGGGGCCATTCGCTGTTACAGCGCGTCTTGGTGAGAACAGGTGGAGGATTCGTGTGGATGTCAGCAGGGAAATTGACGTTTCGGGCGATCGCCTTAAGAGAGAGATCCCCTCCCCCAAGGATCGGGTTAAACCCCTTTTTTGGACTGCGAAACATTTGTCTGATCGGGTCATCGAAGGGGGAAAGTACGAACTCAAGAGGATTGTTGAAGCAAGACGTGACGCCAAGGGCGAATGGGAATTTCTGTGTGAGTGGAGGGGCTTTGATTCCAGTCACAACAACTGGGAACCAGCCCAATCTTTTGTCCATGGATACACCAAGGGGTTCATCGACTTCCTGAAGAAGCACCCCGAAATTGGCGTACTCCTGACAGATTGTTTGTCGAAACCAGACAGACAGGTGGAGAGCGACGGAAAACGACCTGTGGTGAATCGAGATCCAGCCTTTTACGGCCCTCAGCAGCCACATTCCAGGGCTGATCCGTCGATCCCCCCTCCTGCGGTCAGGCCAGCCCAGGAGCCAAATGAGGACCAAGCTTCAAGTTCGGCCGCTGATTTGCAGCGCCCAAGCCGTACGAGGGCCAGGCCAGACAGGTTGGTGGTCACATGTATTCGTGCGTGGCCGAATTGAGGAAGCCATCCTACCACATTCTGCTCAATCCACTGTTCATTCTTTCTGTTTATGTCATGATGTGGAGAACTGCGAATGTTTGATAATTTGACGTCAATCAATCCATTTTTCTTTGGTCTCCGTTCGGTAACGTATCGAAAGTCGAAAGCCGAAAGCCACGGAGTGTGCTGCCGTGTTCAGAAAAAACCAAACTCAGGCTTAATTCAGGCAGATTCGGGGTAATCTTGTCTCTGTTGGTCTGTGCATCTTTGGAATTTGGCTACTCGTGCCGATGGAAGCAAATGTACATAATCAAAACATCGGCCGGTGACATTCACCCCTACAGGCACCCCCTGTAGTACTGGTTGCACCAGATGCGACGCCAGGAACTCAGATCTCACCTTCATTTGCTGTGATGCTGACGCCAAAGTCCAGATTCAGATCCAGGATCCTCAAATTTGCCTTGAATTTCTCAGGTTTGTCCATCATTCTGCCACTGTTGTACGAAACCCAGACGTCAATTGTTCAGACAACCTTCAGATAGGAGCTCTAGGGACTTCTAAAAGCAACCTCTGAAGTCCGTAAGCTTCGTTGTATTTTTGGCACACGCCAATGTGAGCTCAATCCGACCTGAAACTGTCGAAAATGGTGAATCCAAGTGTCTTGTGGGACTCCATCGAAAGATTGGCCTTGTCCAAGTCGATTGACACCACCGCCACTGTAAATTCGGTGTCTCTCAGTTATATACTGTCAGTAAAGCGCCTTCAGCGAACCTTCGGCGCGTTACATGCCAAGGATCCAGGGCTATCATGTCCCATCATGATGCATCATCACATGATCCACATTTTCAATGAATCTGTTGGACGCTCGCGAACCAACGTGCTGGAAAGCACAATTGAGCTGAATAAACGACAATATATATTAACTTTAGTCTAAACGAAAGTGTTAGTAGTTTCAGTTCCAGACATTCCGCTTCATTTCACCTCCATCTTAGGGAATTTCCTTATTTTAGGACAATTCAGATTGATTTCCTTGTCATCTCTTCACATTCCTCGAAGATCTGTTTAGATCTAAGTGCACAGAAGAACATCTCTTCCTTCAATGGTTCACATAGGGTCTGTAGACAACATTTGTATTTGTTTTCCCTCTCTGTGATTGCTTCATCCCCTTCATCTCTGCTCAAATTGACTCTCAATTTTGCTGAATCTTGTGACCATCCACCAGATGCGCCAATTCTGAAGCACATGCTGCACTTTTCAGAACGAGAAAAGCGGGAATAACACGATGTAGAGTTCGGCGAGGACACCGTAGCGTGCCCGCGACAGCGAAACTGTGCCAGAGCGCTGAGATGTCACTCCATTTCTTGATTCCCCCACTCAATCCACCAATGATCTACCTCATTCTCAACCAATGCATGGTTTGGTATCGATTCTCGATACGTTTACATGCTTTTTAGCCCTTGACCTAATGTTTTACTGCACGGAGGACTGTTCATCACTTCTCATTCTGTCTCATTTCAGGTTCATGCAGCCTGATTCAGTGCCAATTCAGCCCAAATCAGGTCAGATCAAGCAGATTTCGCCCCATCGAGGCTACATTTCTATTTTTTTCTGGGACTTACCCGCACTACATTCTTCGTTGACGTAGCGACACACCCCAGTGTGTTTTTGGAGGGGGAGTGTAAGTGCGGCTAGCCCCATCTGCTCAGATTTTCTGACATTCTGCCCAGATTGGCTACATTTTGGTCATTTTCTTTGCTTCGGCGGAATCGCCGCCTCGCAGCTCAGTCTCAGGATATTTCCTATATATTTCTGATATGCCGGATTTGATTCCGCGGTCCATTTCCCGTAAATCCGCCGCGTTCCGCTATTTTAGCTGGAATCGCCATTTGCCGCTGACGCGCGCTCGCGGGCCAGATCGGCCAAACATTTTTACATAATTGGATTATTTAAATCTTTTCAGACAGTTTTGGACACTCAGATGTATTTAGAATAATTCGCATCAATTTTCTTCATAGACTGGGATTTTCTGCTGGACCACAATCAGCATGGACCTTGCTTCTGTTGTCGCTGCTCTCGCCTCCGTTGGTGTTCGAGTATCCGGTTCTACCCCCAATAACAACATCCAGGGAGACTCCTCGCGTGCCTGCCCCACTGGTCTTGCCGGCCCCGAGCCCTCCGGCACCCTCAACGACCCAGGGCAGCACTTTCAGCAGGGAATTATGTGCGCGCCTTGGAATCCACCACCTGCGATGTGAAATCCACTCGCATCGAGCGCTGCCTGGTGAAAGAGCCGGCCGCTCCATTATAAATATGCTTCGTAAGGAGCTCGCGAGTGAAAAGGATTTCCATTGGCTTGAAGTTCTCTTCGCATTGCTTCGCCGTTACCATAACACGCCTTTGTATCATGGCCTTTCTCCAAATGAAATTGTCTTTGGACGAAAGAAGTGTTGGTGGAACATGCCGTTGAATAATCCTCGCCCCTGTAAAGATGCTTCGGGGTTTTTGGACGACGTCCAACGAGCAGATAAAACTGTCTCGAAAATAATCGATAAGCATCAAGCTGACTGGCTTTGGGTCCAGAATCAAGGTCGAAAAAACCCCCACAATTTTGAAGTCGATGATCGAGTTTGGCTTCGAAAATCCGAAACCACCCTGGACGGAGATGACAAGCTTCTTCCCTTGTGGGAGGGGCCATTCGCTGTTACAGCGCGTCTTGGTGAGAACAGGTGGAGGATTCGTGTGGATGTCAGCAGGGAAATTGACGTTTCGGGCGATCGCCTCAAGAGAGAGATCCCCTCCCCCAAGGATCGGGTTAAACCCCTTTTTTGGACTTCGAAAATTTTGTCAGATCGGGTCATCGAAGGGGGGAAGTACGAACTCAAGAGGATTGTAGAGGCAAGACGTGACGGAAAGGGCGAATGGGAATTTCTGTGTGAGTGGAGGGGCTTTGATTCCAGTCACAACAACTGGGAACCAGCCCATTCTTTTGTCCATGGGTACACCAAGGGGTTCATCGACTTCCTCAAGAAGCACCCCGAAATTGGCGTACTCCTGACAGATTGTTTGTCGAAACCAGACAGACAGGTGGAGAGCGACGGAAAAAGACCTGTGGTGAATCGAGATCCAGCCTTTTACGGCCCTCAGCAGCCACATTCCAGGGCTGATCCGTCGATCCCCCCTCCTGCGGTCAGGCCAGCCCAGGAGCCAAATGAACACCAAGCTTCAAGTTCGGCCGCTGATTTGCAGCGCCCAAGCCGTACGAGGGCCCGACCAGACAGGTTGGTGGTCACATGTATTCGTGCTTGGCCGAATTGAGTGTTCTGACAACTTGAAAAAACCACATTCTGCTCAATCCACTGTTCATTCATCCTGATTTCGAAATGATGTGGAGAACTGCGAATGTTTGATAATTTGACGTCAATCAACTTTTCTTTGGTCTCCGTTCGGCAGACAAGGCGTAGATACGCTGCCGAAAGCCACGGAGTGTGCTGCCGTGTTCAGAAAAAACCAAACTCAGGCTTAATTCAGGCAGATTCGGGGTAATCTTGTCTCTGTTGGTCTGTGCATTTTTGGAATTTGGCTACTCGTGCAGATGGAAGCAAATGTACATAGTAAAAACACCGGCCGGTGACATTCACCCCTACAGGCACCCCCTGTAGTACTGGCTGCACCAGTTGCGACGCCAGGAACTCAGATCTTACCTGCATTTGCCGTGATGCTGAAGTCAAAGTCCAGATTCAGATCCAGATTCCTTGAATTTACCTTGAATTCCTCAGGTTTGTCCATCATTCTGCCACTGTTGCACGAAACCCAGACGTCAATTGTTCAGACAACCTTCAGATAGGAGCTCTAGGGACTTCTAACAGCAACCTCTGAAGTCCGTAAGCTTCGTTGTATTTTTGGCACACGCCAATGTGAGCTCAATCCGACCTGGAACTGTGGAAAATGGTGAGTCCAAGTGTCTTGTGGGACTCAATCGAAAGATGGGCCTTGTCCAAGTCGATTGACACCGCCGCCACTGTAAATACAGTGTCTCTCAGTTATATACTGTCAGTAAAGCGCCTTCAGCGAACCTTCGGCGCGTTACATGCCAAGGATCCAGGGCTATCATGTCCCATCATGATGCATCATCACATGATCCACATTTTCAATGAATCTGTTGGATGCTCGCGAACCAACGTGCCGGAAAGCACAATTGAGCTGAATAAACGACAATATATATTAACTCTAGTCTAAACGAAAGTGTTAGTAGTTTCAGTTCTAGACATTCCGCTTCATTTCACCTTCATCTTAGGGAATTTCCTCATTTTAGGACAATTTAGGTTGATTTCCTTGTCATCTCCTCTCATTCCTCGAAGATCTGTCGACGGCTTTGCCTAACTTCGTTGACGCTTATGATTTTCTGTGCACTTAGGGTCTGTAGACTACATTTGTATTTGTTTTCCCTCTCTGTGATTGTTTAATCTCCTTCATCCGCTCAATTTGATTCCCAATCTTGCTGAATCTTGTGATCATCCACCAGATGCGCCAAATCTGAAGCACATGCTGCACTTTTCAGAACGAAAAAAGCGGGAGTAACACGATGTAGAGTTCGGCGAGGACACCGTAGCGTGCCCGCGACAGCTAAACTGTGCCAGAGCGCTGAGATGTCACTCCATTTCTTGATTCCCCCACTCAATCCACCAATAATCTGCCTCATTCTCAACCAATGCATGGTTTGGTGTCGATTCTCGATACGTTTACATGCTTTTTAGCCCTTAACCTAATGTTTTACTGCACGAGGGACTGTTCGTCACTCCTCATTCTGTCTCATTTCAGGTTCATCCTTCCTGATTCAGTGCCAATTCAGCCCAAATCAGGTCAGATCAAGCAGATTTCGCCCCATCGAGGCTACATCTCTATTTTTTTCTGGGACTTACCCGCACTACGTTCTTCGTTGACGTAGCGACACACCCCAGTGTGTTTTTGGAGGGGGAGTGTAAGTGCGGCTAGCCCCATCTGCTCAGATTTTCAGACATTCTGTCCAGATTGGCTACATTTTGGTCATTTTCTTTGCTTCGGCGGAATCGCCGCCTCGCAGCTCAGTCTCAGGATCAGACCTATATATTTCTGATATGCCGGATCTGATTCCGCGGTCCATTCTCCGTAAATCCGCCGCGTTCCGACCATTTGCCTGGAATCGCCATTTGCCGCTGACGCGCGCTCGCGGGCCAGATCGGCCAAATATTTTTCACAATCGGATTTATTTAAATCTTTTCAGACAGATATGGACACTCAGATGTGCATAGTAAAATCCGCATCAATTTTCTTCATAGACTGGGATTTTCTGCCGGATAACACTCAACATGGATCTTGCTTCCGTTGTTGCTGCTCTCGCCTCCGTTGGTGTTCGAGTCTCCGGTTCTACCCCCAATAGCAGCGTTCAGGTCGACTCCTCGCGTGCCTGCCCCACTGGTCTTGCCGGCCCCGAGCCCTCCGGCACCATCAACGACCCAGGGCAGCACTTTCATTGAGGTGTTGGCACTGTGTGAAATGTGTTTTGAGGGCATGGGGGGAGTGGAAAAGGGGGTTTGAGGTGTTGGCTCTGGTTCAAATGTGTTTTCAGGGCATGGGGGCAATTTAAAAGGGGGTTTGAGGTGTTGGCACTGGGTGAAATGTGTTCTGAGAGCATGGGGGCAATTTAAAAGGGGGTTTGAGGTGTTGGGAGTGATTGAAATGTGTTTTGAGGGCATGGGGGCAGTTGAAAATGGGGTTTGAGGTGTTGGCACTGGTTGAAATGTCATTTGCAGGCATGGGGGCAATTGAAAAGGGGGTTTGAGGTGTTGGCACTGGGTAAAATGTGTTTACAGGGTATGGGGGCAATTTGACAGGGGGTTTGAGGTGTTGGCAATGGTTGAAATGTGTTTTGAGGGCATGGGGGCAATTGCAAAGGGGGTTTGAGGTGTTGGCACTGGGTGAAATGTGTTTTCAGGGCATGGGGGCAATTGGAAAGGGGATTTGAGGTGTTGGCACTGGGTGAGATGTGTTTTGAGGGCATGGGGGGAGTTCAAAAGGGGGTTTGGGGTGTTGGCACTGGGTGAAATGTGTTTTGAGGGCATGGGGTGAGTTGCAAAGGGGGTTTGAGGTGTTGGCACTGGTTCAAATGTGTTTTCAGGGCATGGGGGCATTTGAAAGGGGGGCTTGAGGTGTTGGCAGTGAGAGCACAACATGGGACGACGTAGTGCCGGACGGAGACATCAGAGCACTGGCTACGACCGTTCGCACCACGTTGGAAGACTGCTGCAGACCCGAGCACCCGTTTGGAGACAACAGCAACCCCGCCATCACGAACGCCATCCTGGCCTACCACAGCTGGTCCACTCAGCAAAGCATCCACCTCCACACCCCGCACGATGACCCACGCGAGTGCCACCCTATTCGGCCACCAGCGCTGGAGTTCTACCTGCACGAAGATGCAGCCACCGGAGCAAAGAGCATCACCAGCCTTCGGCCTACAATGCCACAACCGATACCGGAGCCACACATACCCCCCAGTCCTATGAAACCCCAAACGCCCACGCAACACGAACATGGGCCCCCCCAACAAGGGCACAGCCAAGCAGCCCACAAAAGGGCCGAACCCCCCAACGCCACCACAACTGTCCAACAACTCGACAAGCCTCTCACCTCACGTCTCGTCCCAGACCACTACCAACTACCCCGAGGGGGGAACAACACAAGGAGCACGGCAACGACATGGCGACTACCGACGGGCACCATCGATTGGAAGAAAATCCTCCCAAGGATAACAACAATGGTATCCATGCGCCTCCTTACACCACACCAAGTACAACTAACGCAGGCCATGCACCTCTTTCTAACCAAGCAGGGCACGGCAGCCATGGAAGGCACACCCCTGGGCGACGACGACCAAAAGCCCCAGGCGAGGCCCACACGAGCTATCTGGATAAACGCAACAACGGGTACCAACATTACCGTCGACCCCGACCCGGTGGATGGCTATCCACTATACCCTAGACTGCACCGAGAAAGACCCCACACTGACGGAATGGCAGACAAGGTGGGCCGCTGAAGCCAACCGCCTCGATGAGGTCACCCTCGACGACACCCTCACGCCGCAGACAATGGAGCCCGCGGGACGTACCGCCGGAACACACCGGGACCCGACCAAGCACACCCTCTGGCACTACCCCACTGCCATACATCCGGAAGCGGTAACCCAGATTCCACACCACCGTTAACCACGTGAAACTCCAAAATTCGTTCGGTCGGTTGCAAACCAAGTTTGGCTTTCGGGTCGAATGATACCTAGAACAAGCAACCGAAAGGCCACGCAAGAGCGTCGCAATGAAGTCATTTGTTGAACACGTAGCCAAGTTCTGCAACAAAATGGTCGGATGCAAACATTCAAGATCACTTAAGATCACTTTCACGGTTGTGAAAGAACCGGTAAACTTTCTGGCACTTTATGAAAATTCATGAAATCTATGTGAATGTTGAGATCCCATGCATTTCCAACTAGTAGATGTTTTCTTCCTGTCTCCGGTTTGGGTATCTCGCCGCTCACAATTGTGGAATTGAGGATTTCTCATGTCTTGTCTTCTAGAACGGGAGACGGTGAAGCTCCGCCGCATTATGAATTCAAGGGACGCACACGCCGTTTGTTTGCACGATTGTTGTTCTTCAACTTTACCAAAAGTGCATTAGCGATTAGTCTTGAGCTTACCACAAGCATTTAGGTTGTGTCGAGCGGCAAGTGGTGCCGTGGGTGCCTCGATTGTACGTTGAGCGTGAAGTCTTTACCCGTGTTGACATTCATTATGGGCTACGAGCTTCCATGGCCGGTCACATTGACCCAAGCGGTGCATTCCGTGTATTCATGGTCTTCTCATCTGTGTGGGGTACCTGGTGTACCTAGGATGGTTGAGCACGTATCGCAATGTTGGCGCAAGCGAAGGCTAAACATCGGATGAGCATTCCGAAAGTTGAAAGACTATGAGACAGAAGGGTTGTGGTGGTCTCGCATTGCGCTTTGCGCGTACTCGTGAAGGGTGGAATGAGGCGATGGCACACCCTCGTCACGGAGGCAAGCGACGAAGCAACAATACACATTGGCTTGCGCCCAATGTTGTCAACATGGTTAGCCCTAACCAACGATGAAGCGTAAGAGGCACTCATTGCATCGTGGTGCCACAAACAAGCATACATCACAGCTCTTAGACTCATGGAGACATACACCCATGATGTTTGTCGGGCGCGTGTGCATACACATTGCTCTCGTCCCGTAGACAACAACAACGGATGACGACGAAAAGCACGAGCGAGCACAACTGAACACTAGAAGAAGTAATCCATTGGCCGCAGACAACAAATGTCAAGTGAAGAACACTCTCCAATTCGCAACCTGCCATTCGTTCTGCTCACTCTTCGTGTGCTAGGTCAACACGCTTTGTGAAACATGCTTGGGCTCCTCACAAAGGGGCCCGGTCATGCCTCTGGGTTGTATCCAGCCTATACTGTGGTACTTTGTGGAACAATCAACTGAAGGATGTAACGTAATTGACATGGCTCAACCCATACCTCAGCAACAAGGGTATAAATATTGTGGTGCCACCAGCACATTCAAGGTTCATTAGGAATACAACAATTTGTACGGAGCGTCCAGAAGAGCCCATTCAATTTTCAATCACTCCAAGGCCACTCGAACTCCAAGGCCACGCCACTCGAACTCCAAGACGCCACTCACAAGCACCTTAGTTAGCACCCGTGACAAGGCGCCACTTGGTTGGCGCCCTTCATAGGCGCCTCTCACAAGATCCCTACATCTTTCGACCCTTGTTTTGCATTCCGCAATTGTGTCATGTTCGTGCACAATGGCATGATCGTACATAATAGTGTGTGCAAAGTGAAAAGAGTGACGGCCGCCAGTTTGCTTGTGCCAGTGGCACCAGTCAGGCCAAACAACACGGTGCATACGTACTTTTATCCTATGAAACACTTCTAGCTACCAGTTTGACACTAAAAGAATGTTGGGCACGAATTTGAGTATGATCAAACAACATCTGGTTCAGATTGCTTATGATCAAACAATATCTGGTTCAGATTGCTTAAGTGTGTGCCATGTGCAACATAGCCAATATAGGCCAAACAACACGGTGCATACGTACTTTTATCCTGAGAAACACTTCTAGCTACCAGTTTGACACTAAAAGAATGTTGGGCACGAATTTGAGTATGATCAAACAACATCTGGTTCAGATTGCTTCGGTGGTCACAAAAGGAAATAAGCAGAAAAATTTGTGGGCGAACCAGACGGTGTGTCGAGGCCCCTGCCACACAGGTAAGTTATATGTCCCACTGGTATAACTTACCTGTGTGGCAGGGGCCTCGACACACCGTCTGGTTCGCCCACAAATTTTTCTGCTTATTTCCTTTTGTCACCACCGAAGCAATTATTAATGAATTCTCGTGAAGTCACTTGCAAGGGCTCGTCAGTGGGGCATGCAAACAAGCATAAAACAACAAAAGTGGCTTGTGCCCATAGACTGCAGAGAGAGAGTGATCAAGCGTCTTTCGACCTTAACAAGTGTTCAACAATTCATTCACGAGGCGTAGGTCACATAGATGCTATGCTTGGGAGAACTCCGTTAGCAACACGTAAGCATTATGTGAAGAGAACACGCAAAACATATTATGGCCATGACAACCCACCCGGAGGTGGGTTGTGTGGATCTCCTTGGGGTTTAAGGAAAACAAGTAGCGACCTTCGATCCGTGGGTCCCTACCAATTTGGTGCCCAAGTGGGGAGCAACGGGTCAAGCAGAGTTTTGCGGATGGTTGGTGCCCACCAGGATGAGGGGTAGCCTTTGAAGTGCATTTCATGTATCATTTCCGCCAAATTTTGGGATACTATGGAGGGAGGGATGGCATATTTTACACAATTGCGCGCATTGTTGGGTGTGAAACCCTGAACCACCGTCTTGGCATTTGGTGAGTGTCGGTCTGGATAGCGCACAAGCCGTTTCTCTGCGGGGTCCTGCCAGTTGACCTTTTTCTTAAAGGACAAGGAAATTTGGGATGTAGATGGGTGCAGGGTGAGGTGTGCCATGAGGACGGTCCACGTTTGCCCCGCCCCTTCAAACTGGAGTTCGAGGTTCAGGACCTTCGTGAAGTACTGTTGGATTCTTGTGACTGATCGGTTACCTGCACACAGTCCCCCACAGTTGTCCCTGTAGCGAAAAGGTGGCGCGTTGGTACCTAGTGGGCGCCTGTCAGGATTAGACCGGGACCAGAGAACCCGGAACTGGCGGGATTTTGCCCATAGGTGCTCACGTGTCATGCAGTATATGGTGGCGAATTGGGAGGACAGCACGCCTCCAATAGCAACCCTCAGGAGTTGTTGCATCACGCGTGTACCCAGTGTGAACACGTCATTAGCAAAGAGCTCAAATTTTGTATAAGGAGCGATGTGGTCCCAAGAGAGGTTTTCAAATTGTTCCCCATACGCTTTCCGCATGACATCCATGTGTTTGTTTTCGTGGATGCCGAACCAAAGGCCCCGTGCCGAGAGTCGGGTGTGGGTTTCGGCCGCAACCCATTTTACCATCAGTAGAATCGCTTCCCAGACTCCCATTTTTCCCGGTGGGCATTGGTGTACGGTATCAAGGGTGTAGGAGGGGTTACCGCGGCGCAGGCGGGGAAACATTTGCTTAACATCCACCTCAAAAAACTTTACGTACTGGTGGGTGCGGTGTCCCTGTGGCTGCCGTAGCGTCCAGTCTTGGGCAAGAGTGTTGACGTGCACAACCCAAAGGTGATGTCATCCATGTTCTGCATTTCCATGGTGCACAGTCGTTGTGCTCCCGCAGTGATGAGAAGGTTGAGGCAGCGTCCCACCTTTTTAGCAAAGGCTTTTGTTGCATGCTTGTAATAAGAAAACAGGATGCGCATGGCAACAGAACCCTGTGCTTCCATAGATTTGTTTTTCATAGATACGAAAGTGGAGAGGGGTGCAAACCGCCTTCCCAGGCGGTAGTGTTGTGCCACACCATGGGAGACAGCATGTTGGTAAAGGTGTTGTGTCGCACAGTGGCGGGCTTCGGCAAGGGTATCACAGTTCGCCAGGGTGGAGAACTGTGCCCGGTCCCCATATTGATCGAGTAGTGTGCGTACATAGAGGCGTTTGCACATGAGCGCTGCTTTTCCTGCATTTTTGTCAAGCGGTAGGATCACAAACCTGCGGTTCACGTCCCGTTTCACAGCAAGAACCCGATCTAGGTACAGGGAAGGGGGTACATCAGCAATCGCATTTTTGTAGGCCATTGAGGCAAGGTTGCAGAAGTGCGTGGTGAGCTGGGGGGTCCAAGAGCGGGGGAAGAAGGGGCATCCCCGGGCTAGCCGGTGGCTTGCCTGGCGTGCCCAGGTGACATATGTGTCCTCTGTCCCTAGTACCGCATTGCCCAGGCACTGAGCAAGGACAGGCACCCAGGTAGGGTTGAGCTGTCGCATACCGTGGAGAGTGCGCACGACCACACAGCCCGAAACCCTGGGAAGCTGGGAGGGGAGTGTGTCACATTTGCAGTGCTGTTGGGTGGTATTGGTGAGATCGTCCCAGGACATCTTCGTACCCTTCACGCAGAGGAGTTCGCCTAGTTTATGAGCCCGTTTCGCAACCAGTCTGGTGACGGACCTTAGGTACTCCTTTACACAGGCCGGGACTGGGATGTCGCGATAAATCGCATGGAGGAAAGACAGGAGGGGTCGGGCAGTAGTGTCCGGGTTGTTGGACGGGGGGTAAGGAAAAGTAATCGCTCTGGGCAACCGTGTACCCGTTCGAGACAAGGTCGGCTCACATAGGCGTTGCTCGAGGAGGGCGTAGTTCCGCTTGGACATGAATCGACGGCCCCTGGAGCGGGCATAAATGAGTTCTGGAAGGCCGACGCCCCGGCGCTGGACAAGGGCATTGACATAAGCATTCCAATCATGACCTGTCGGAGGGTCGCCACATGGCTGGAAAAACTGTTTAAAGGTGGAGGTGGACTTCCAGCGGCAGTCCGTGCGGATGTTATAAACACGCCCACCCATTCTGTTGATCCAGTGCATTTCCAGGCCATCAATTTCTTGTTTTTGGGCGAGCTGGATTGGCACAATGAAAAAATGTTCTGGGCCGTATTTGTGCATGGCCTCGTAGAGCGAGAGCTCCGCCGTGGAGAACCTGTGTTTTTTCTTTTCAAATTTTATGCCTGCACGTATGTGTTCACGGAACCGTTTCAGGAGGGACCGGAGTTTTTTCTTCCCGCCCGTTTGGCCTATGTACACTGTGGCAGAGAAATCGGACACAATAGCATATATGGTACAGGAGCGCTGATGCACTGCAAGGTCCCAAGCCTGGGATAAACCAAATATTTTCCTGTGCCAGGACAATGGGGAGAGGGGCAGGATTGCCAAGGTGCTCTCTAAGTTTCGGGCCAGGTCACGTGAGGCAAAGCGTGTGCGGTATAGTGTTTTTCGCTCCTCGCGGAGGGCATGCCAAGTGTCGAAAAAGGTCGCCTTTTCAACAGCCTTCCCCGCCGTGGTGTGCAGGGAGCGCGGTGGCATGTACCACGTGGGCCGGTTGTGGCCCCGTCCCGTGAGTTGGGATAGGGCAGCAATGTACCCGTGTATATCCAGATCCCAATTGGTGCCTAGCATGTACCAGTCCACTACAGTGTCATAGCAGTGTTTGCGTTTTTTCTTCGTGCCGTGTGTCGTGTGCGTGTGTGACGTGGTCCATCTGTTCATTCTGAACCAGATGTTGTTTGATCATACTCAAATTCGTGCCCAACATTCTTTTAGTGTCAAACTGGTAGCTAGAAGTGTTTCTCAGGATAAAAGTACGTATGCACCGTGTTGTTTGGCCTATATTGGCTATGTTGCACATGGCACACACTTAAGCAATCTGAACCAGATATTGTTTGATCATAAGCAATCTGAACCAGATGTTGTTTGATCATACTCAAATTCGTGCCCAACATTCTTTTAGTGTCAAACTGGTAGCTAGAAGTGTTTCATAGGATAAAAGTACGTATGCACCGTGTTGTTTGGCCTGACTGGTGCCACTGGCACAAGCAAACTGGCGGCCGTCACTCTTTTCACTTTGCACACACTATTATGTACGATCATGCCATTGTGCACGAACATGACACAATTGCGGAATGCAAAACAAGGGTCGAAAGATGTAGGGATCTTGTGAGAGGCGCCTATGAAGGGCGCCAACCAAGTGGCGCCTTGTCACGGGTGCTAACTAAGGTGCTTGTGAGTGGCGTCTTGGAGTTCGAGTGGCGTGGCCTTGGAGTTCGAGTGGCCTTGGAGTGATTGAAAATTGAATGGGCTCTTCTGGACGCTCCGTACAAATTGTTGTATTCCTAATGAACCTTGAATGTGCTGGTGGCACCACAATATTTATACCCTTGTTGCTGAGGTATGGGTTGAGCCATGTCAATTACGTTACATCCTTCAGTTGATTGTTCCACAAAGTACCACAGTATAGGCTGGATACAACCCAGGGGCATGACCGGGCCCCTTTGTGAGGAGCCCAAGCATGTTTCACAAAGCGTGTTGACCCAGCACACGAAGAGTGAGCAGAACGAATGGCAGGTTGCGAATTGGAGAGTGTTCTTCACTTGACATTTGTTGTCTGCGGCCAATGGATTACTTCTTCTAGTGTTCAGTTGTGCTCGCTCGTGCTTTTCGTCGTCATCCGTTGTTGTTGTCTACGGGACGAGAGCAATGTGTATGCACACGCGCCCGACAAACATCATGGGTGTATGTCTCCATGAGTCTAAGAGCTGTGATGTATGCTTGTTTGTGGCACCACGATGCAATGAGTGCCTCTTACGCTTCATCGTTGGTTAGGGCTAACCATGTTGACAACATTGGGCGCAAGCCAATGTGTATTGTTGCTTCGTCGCTTGCCTCCGTGACGAGGGTGTGCCATCGCCTCATTCCACCCTTCACGAGTACGCGCAAAGCGCAATGCGAGACCACCACAACCCTTCTGTCTCATAGTCTTTCAACTTTCGGAATGCTCATCCGATGTTTAGCCTTCGCTTGCGCCAACATTGCGATACGTGCTCAACCATCCTAGGTACACCAGGTACCCCACACAGATGAGAAGACCATGAATACACGGAATGCACCGCTTGGGTCAATGTGACCGGCCATGGAAGCTCGTAGCCCATAATGAATGTTAACACGGGTAAAGACTTCACGCTCAACGTACAATCGAGGCACCCACGGCACCACTTGCCGCTCGACACAACCTAAATGCTTGTGGTAAGCTCAAGACTAATCGCTAATGCACTTTTGGTAAAGTTGAAGAACAACAATCGTGCAAACAAACGGCGTGTGCGTCCCTTGAATTCATAATGCGGCGGAGCTTCACCGTCTCCCGTTCTAGAAGACAAGACATGAGAAATCCTCAATTCCACAATTGTGAGCGGCGAGATACCCAAACCGGAGACAGGAAGAAAACATCTACTAGTTGGAAATGCATGGGATCTCAACATTCACATAGATTTCATGAATTTTCATAAAGTGCCAGAAAGTTTACCGGTTCTTTCACAACCGTGAAAGTGATCTTAAGTGATCTTGAATGTTTGCATCCGACCATTTTGTTGCAGAACTTGGCTACGTGTTCAACAAATGACTTCATTGCGACGCTCTTGCGTGGCCTTTCGGTTGCTTGTTCTAGGTATCATTCGACCCGAAAGCCAAACTTGGTTTGCAACCGACCGAACGAATTTTGGAGTTTCACGTGGTTAACGGTGGTGTGGAATCCCCGAATCCCTACCACCGGTAAGGTTTTTCGCACCTTTTTTGCACTTTGTGCGTGTTCCGACGAAATAGAATCGAGTACGGGCCAAGAGAGCGCCAACGTTGTTGCGAGCCACTAGACCTTTTGCAAAACAAGTCCACTTCTTCGGACTTGTACACTTTTTTTGGTACACGTTTGTACTGGGAGTGGCCTGGATGCGGGGGGCATGCGGGGCCACACATGCGGGACGCGGGGCAGGCAAGGAACATGGCGTTTTGGAGGACATAGGTGCAAGGACAACGAAACTAAACGAAGGTGGACCGACTCTTACAGTTTGCGCGCGTTTCGTGCACAAAGTTTCTGTGCCACCGTGTAGTGCAAACGACCTAAATTGATATCTTGCCCCCCTTTGCGCCGTCCAGCGCAATCCGACGTGGTGCCAATGCCAACTAGTTTCGACACGAGGCGCCGGGATGGACCGTCGTTGATCCGTCATTAATGTGCTCATTAACACGTACTCGAAATCGCACTTGGGCGCACTGTCTTTTCTTGCTTTCGTCGGGCCCTTAGTCTGTATTTTGCACCGCTATCTTGAATGGTGGTTGCTTCATCTCGTAATAGGGTTGCGTCGCGTAAGAGGAGTTGTTACCGGGCTCAAAGATCACGAAGACGACCGGTGGCTTGAAGCTGGTATGTTGTGACCTATCCTGCGACGCCGTGACATAGAGTTCATCGCAAAATGGCGCGGTCCAATGACGAAGAGCGTTGGTCGCCGGATTTCGAACCTTGCATGTAGCTCAAAGTGCGAGAAATGAGGAATCGTTTATTGCGTCGCCAAGGTTGGTGTCGGGGTGTGCACTCCATGCTTCCAAAACCAAGATTTTAACTTGCTGCGTTCTGGTGCTTGGGGACGTTTTGTTGATGCTCATGTGTTTTAGCAAGTGGGGGATGGCATGTTTTTGTGTTGCTTCTTCACTCGCGGTAGCGCTCTCCTCGCACACAACATGCGTGATCTCATTTTCGGAGACCATCCTTCGCATTCTCAACCAGACTGTTGGCGCACCCCGGAGGAGAGGTATGCCGGCGAGAAGCAACGGCGGCTACTAGAGCAGATGGTCCAACACGCGGAAGAACTCAAGGCTACCGCTCCCGAGTCGCAGGTGTGGTGAATGAAGTTGTTGCACGTGAGATGGTTGGGGGAATGGATCGCGGTGGGAGGTGCGTCGGCCTCCTCCCAACGCGGCCTTTTGGATGGCATCATGCAACGTTGCAAACCCGCTAGGGCTCGTGTAATCACGGGGGGATGCATTCACTCATGGGCAACATGCTATTGATGCGCCGTGAGATAACAACGGGATTCTTGAAACGTGTAGATTTTGTGCCATTTATGCTCAGCCATAGTGAGCGCAAACCCGATAGAGGCCCACCATTCTCCGAAATGTACGTTCGTCGGACATTGGCCGGTGCGCCAAGCTCTGCCACGTGGTGTATATTGACTGCATATCTACGTCAGGAAATAGCATCATGGGCAGCGTTTGACGAACGTCGCGCGATCCTCGGGAGGTGTTGGACCGTGTGTCGTGTATAGGGTTATGGATTGAGAGAGCCACCCCCCACCACCATTTTTCTTTGTTGCAGCCGCTTGGGCGTGCATAAGATGCGGCCTCACGTTGTGCAGCTCCACCAATTGCCGATGTTTGGGCGCAAGGTTGGGTGACGTCGTGCCCTTCTTTTGGTGTTTCTTGTTTGCCTAGGGCGAGCACCACGAGCATCACAAGGCCCGCACTGTGTTCCACGACCAACTTGAAATTCTCCGGAAGCAAATTGAGACCCTAACGGTGATCTTTGAGCAAACCAACCCGTGTCCACAGCCTGGCACGGTGCACGTGGAAGGATACACCCCGGCATTCAAGGAGAAAGCCCCCAAGCTCTACCCTGAACATCCCGACATTCAATAGTTGTACACTATATGCGCATACTCCGTGTGCTCCTTGAGCCGTTGTTGCTGTCGTTGGTGTGTAGTTCCCCTTCTCACCTCTGGTTTGTTTACAACAATGAGCCGCCTTCGCCGTTGGTTGCTTGTCAACCATCCGTCAGTCAGTGCTCAAATTCAGCCGTTGGCCATTGATTGATCGACGAAGAGTGTGTGAAGGATGGCTCTGCCTGCCTCTGTGTTCCGACCGTGTCCCCCATGCTCAACACATCTCAATACATCTGACGGTGTATCCGGGGAGAGCCTTGTCCAGGTTGAATTCCGAGCAGATTCTTCAGACAGCATCCGCCAGAGATTATGATCCGATGCAGCTCGGTCCGAGGGCGTTCTGCACGGGACACTGCTGGTTCCTAATTCCCAATAGTGAGTAGCATGTGGCATAGGTGTGATTGCTAACGCAACTCAGGTCCTGCAACACTCGTGGCATTTCTCACTCAGGCTGCATTTTTGGTCGTGCTGCGAATCTTGGCATTTGAAGCGCTCCCCAGAGATAGGACAGTTTCAGTCATGCTTTGTGCAACAGGCCCCCACCCTCACCTGCCGAAGCCCTGTTCCCGTGCGCACGTTTTCACGTCATCGGCGGCGCCGCGGCAGTTGAGGCAGTCGCACCTCATCATCAGCTTCATTCCGCCTGGTCCAGCCAGCACCACCCCCACACGGACTGCACAGCGAGCGAAGTCTTTGGCTCTTCTGCGAGTGGGTGTTCTAATCATTGGGCCGTGACACGTCCAGCGTAGTTGCCTTGGTGGCAGCCTTGTGTACAAACTCAGCAACTCGCTGCCGGTACATTCGGTGGCGCGTGGGTCCCGTTTTCGGCGTTTCGGCGAGGAACTGTGGACAATGCATGCGGTTTCAGTCCCTAGGCCGAGGTCATGTGTACAGCTGCGGCCCCATGTTGACGAATGGCTGCCTTTGGAGGCCCCGGACGGTGTATGCCCTCTATGCCTCAGCACTCTTCTTATCGGGGGAGAGACTGCCCGCCTTCGGAGCATTCCATTGAAAAGTTCGTCTGAGCTTCCAAGGCAAGCAACGACAGATATTGAGGGTATGGCGGGGATCTGCACAGGGTGTTGCTGTTGTTGTTGTTGTTGTTGTTGTTGTTGTTGTTGTTGTTGTTGTTGTTGTTGTTGTTGTTGTTGTTGTTCTCAATCTTGTTGTTGTTGTGAGAGAGTGAGAGAGAGGATGTGTGTGTTTGTGTGTGGTTGGGTGGGTGCACCCAGCACAGGTCGGCAAACAGGGATTCCGATATGGATCAAGGCGCTTTGTTAGGGCTGTTCACCCTCTTAACTCTGCCAGAACAAAAGACCTCCAGTTCTCTCCAACCGCTTTTTTTCGTGCTTCTGTTTGTTCCTGCGGTTCTCATCGTGTGTGCGTGCATCAGCGTATACTGTTTCCCGGACACATGAACACTGTCGGCGCGCGCGCGCGAGAGAGAGAGAGAGAGAGAGAGAAGAGAGAGAGAGAGAGAGAGAGAGTGTGTGTGTGTGCGTGCGTGCGTGCGTCCGTCCGTGCGCGCGCGCATGTGTGTGTGTGCTGCTTGTACGTCTGTGCGACTGGAACCTTGGTGCAGCGGCTTACCCCTCCAAGAAGTTAGCGATGTCAGTGAAACGTCACACCAAGGTACTCGCTAACGGAGAGGGATGACTTGGCTGAACCCAAGTTGTAGTGAGCCCTGAGCACCCGTCGCTGCTGCATGTGTCCTGCCTGTGTGTTGCGTGTGTGAGCGTCTGGTCCTGGCTTGCGCTGCAGTTTGCGTTGCAGGACCTGAAGACAGCTCTGATCGCAATGCACCAAGTGTACACTTACCGTTTGTACGGTGCTGTATGGTATACTGCAAGCGTGTGTGTGTGTGTGTGTGTGCGTGCGTGCGTACGTACGTGCGTGCGTGCGTGCGTGTGTTTCCCTGACACATCAAGCTTGTTCGCCAGGCTGGACGTGTTGGGGAGGATTGGAAGGGGGGTCCGTGGAAGGGCCTGCACAGGCCAGAGATAGAGCACAGGTGATAGGCGGAGCGCCAGGTTTTGTTGGGCATTGGCTATCTTCTGGCCCAGCGACCCCTGGTCTGAAGGGTTGCGCCGCTCGTCCACTGTCCTCTCTGTGTGGAACGGCTCTTCGTTGTCCTATGGTCGCGTGTTCTGGCTGTTGCGGCTTGTGCGTCGCATGTGCGGTGTTTGCTGGTGGCACGCGGAAGTGCTGAAGTCTGTTGATGCATGCTCTTGTGTGCCTGCTTGTGGTCGTGTGTTGCTGTCTGTTGTTGTGGCGGCGTGTGTGCGTGTGTGTGCTGTCAGTTTGTCGTGTCATACGCGCGCGCGCGTGTGTATGTGTGTGTGTGCGGTTGGGTGGGAGCACCCAACATCGTTCGAACTGCATGGCATTTGGTAGACACGACACGACCTCCTCCGTGGATCTTTTTCGGTCGGGTGGAGAGTGATAGTGCACGTTACACGTACGCTGTGCACTCTTTGGCAGACTGAAGGACGTCAAGGACTGCTCTGCAGTTCCTGAGGAGTTTCTCCAACGCTTTTCTTGTTTTGTTCTTGTTTCGCGGTTCCCAACGTGTGTGTGTGTGTGTGTGTGTGTGTGTGTGTGTGTGTGTGTGTGTGTGTGTTTGTGTGTGTGTGTGTGTGTGTGTGTGTGTGCGTGCGTGTGTGTGTGTGTGTGTGTGTGTGTGTGTGTGTGTGTGTGTGCTCACTGGCCTGACGAGGTGTTCCTGGTGCTAACATCGTTCTCCACTGCGCTCGCGGTCAGTGGTTTTCTTGTTGGTTCCTGCACAAGTGTGTGTGTGTGTGTGTGTGTGTCGTCAGTCAGCAGTCACTCGGGGCCTGTCTACAAGCCCCAACGACCACACAGCAACTGTCCGCTACCTCTACATGGTTCGCCAACTCCTCCCCATGCCACACTGTTGCCACGTCACGTTGTGCGCCGCCTGGCTGCGACGACATGCACGCTGGGCGGGGGACAGCTACAGTAGTTGGCAATTGGATCCATCCCTGTCACCAAACGGCACCACAGGTTTCAGGTGCGGGGACTGGGACATCCTCCAGCTCCACGCCGCCAAAGTTAAACCCGGTAACCATGACTGCCCCCCTTGGGAGTCTGTGTGTGTGTAGTCCGTACATGTGCATGTTTGAGCCACGGACACGCAGTGTGGGGTAAGAGGCCTGGAGTGGTCCAATGGTCAGAGACATAGACTCGTGAGCCTATAGCGGAGGTTCGATCCCTCCTGTCGTCATAAACGCACCACCGCCCCCTACAACAGCACACGCGGCACCGGTCTACCGGCAGCGGGAGGTGCGCCTCGCTACTTTTTCATTCACCCCCAACCCCCGACCCAAGCCACAAAAAACGCACCACCGCCCCCTCCGGCAACGCGCGCGGCTTACGGGTCTTGAAGCCCGGCAGCGTGGGGGGCGCATTCACTGCAGCCGGGCACCTGCAGTCTTCTCTTCGGCAGTGCAGCCACGCGCACAGCGGGAATCGAACCGGCGCCTTCACGGCACGAGCCCGGTGATTCAACCGCTGGGGTAGCACACACCACAGCCACATACACAAGCGTGCACGCATACCGACACAGGCAGGATATAGGACACCCCAGCAAATGCTCCAGCGGCTACCCTGTTGCCACCTCACGATGTGCGCCGCTTGGCTGCAACGAAATGCGTCGGACCCAGTGACCATGACTGCCCCCCCTGGGAGTCTGTGTGTGTGTGAGCGGGTGGTTACACCCGTCTCCAGAGAAGTGCCTCCAGAGTAGACATGCAAGTAGCGCTGCGTTTCCTCAACATCTCTTACACTCATTGGCTAGACAGGGCCGGACAGTGGGCAGGGTCTTTGGTGATCAGTACACATTGCACTGTGATAGCACGACTCCTCTTCGCCGTCACTCGTGTCGCAGAAAGGACCTTGCCCACCTCTTTGTTAATGGCTTGATGAAATTGTCTCGGTGACCAGTGCTCTGCCTTCGCTTGCTTTCATCTTCACTGACGTTGTGCCCCGCGTCTGGTCCCCACTAGTTTTCCCGCACGAAGTGTGTGTGTGTGTGTGTGTGTGTGTGTGTGTGTGTGTGTGTGTGCGTGCGTGTGTGTGTGTGTGGGTGTGTGTGTGTGTGTGTGTGTGTGTGGGTGTGGGTGTGGGTGTGGGTGTGGGTGTGTGTGTGTGTGTGTGTGTGTGTGGGTGTGGGTGTGTGTGTGTGTGTGTGTGTGTGTGTGGGTGTGGGTGACCCCCAATGCTGCCCAGGGGCGCGTGACCTCACCGTGGTGTGGGGGTGTAACCGGGGGGGGGGGGTCTCCCCCCAGGCTAACACGCAATCTGGGGGGTGACCTGGCCCAGCTGCGGCGGCCGGGTCACGGGATTCAGCGCCCCACCCCTCGCCGACCACCGTGGGTCAGCCACGATGGCACAAGGCGGGCTCCACCGGGGGGTGGCGGTATGCAAGTGAACCCCGGGTCTCCCTGTGGCCCAGCCCTCTCCAGGGCTTGTGTGTCTCCCCCCACACTGCTCCCATCCACGACACCGGGTCACGGATGGGAGCCGCATACGAGAAACCCCGGCCAGGTCTGGGGTTCCAACACAATGGCCTTCGGTCAAGGTTCTGATGCCACGGGGGGCTACCGGTCTTGCCCTGCGATGCAATGCGGGACAACCGTGACATCAGGCCTTACAACCATTTACCCAGTGACTAGTCAGCCACGGTGGATGGTCTCCCTGTGGCCCAGCCCATCCCAGGGCTCGCTTCCTTTCCCCGCTCCCCAACCCCGCACACCGTGTGTCTCTGCACAGGTACATCATGGGATGGTGGCCGTGCGCGAGGACATGGGGGATGATGGAGTCAAGGGGAGTCGGCGGCGTGGCTAGGGAAAGGGCCAAAACCTGCCGCTACGGTGCTCACTGTGCCGGGGTGCTGGCACCTACCTCAGTCTGCAGTCCTGGCTCCCCATGAACTAAGGGGAGGCCCCCCGTGCCAAGGGAGAATATGACCATGATGGAAGGGGCGGCCCCCCGAACTCTTACCGCGGAGAGGCGCCAGCCCCTCCCCGTGCCTTGAGGTGTCCCAGGAGCGCGCCGTACTCGGTGGCCTCGGTGGCCATCCCTCCAGCGGCGTACACCACCCTGAAAGACGGGGAGGCCCCCCAGGTCGCGGGACTTGCGTGGTTTGTGAGGGTGGGGATACACACGTGAAGAATTTTGAAATAAGGGGAGGCCCCCCCGTGCCCCCCATGCCGGGAATCCCACGTGGGGCGGCCGTTCGGAATACGTTGGTTGAATTTGAAGGATATATGAACCAAGGGGAGGCCCCCCGGTTGTTGTGCCGGGGAGGGGCGCCATCCCCTCCCGGCGAGAAGACGTGACTATTTTGGACCTTTATGGAACCGAGGGGGGGCGCCATCCCCCCCAGGCCCCAGATGTGTATGTATCAAGTAAAGTACGTACGTCGCTGAATGAACCACAGTATTGTATAATGTACGCCTCCGGCCAACAACCAGGGAGGGCCGGAGGTCCGGGTAAAAGCCCCGGACCCCCCAACGGCAGCCCCAAAGGTGAGTGCACCACTGGAAGGGGCATGTCTGCGGGGTAAAAACATGCGCTTAGTAAACATCTAACGTAATAAATAGTGCTTACTGCTGTAATTAATGCTTAACCGGGTAAATGGCCCTTCTCCTGGGGCTAGTTTCGTGCGCACCCCCCAGAGCCGGACCCGACCGGCCGTGCTGAGGCGAGCCCAGCGATGGGTATGGCAGGCCAAACTTTAAGTGCTGGTAGCCACGCCTTAGCACACTCCGTGGGCTTATAAGGCCCACGGGGGCCCCAAATACCGTTTCGTTCGGGAGTTAAGCCCCGGCGGAATTTGGGGTTGTTGATGGTTAAGAGGACTCACATTGAGTCCCTGCTACTGTTACCCCGGGGTTTTGACCCCCGGTACTGCGTGCTTACTTGCCTGCTGCTGCTAAGAGATAGGAAGGGGTTAGGACCAACCCCCCCCCCTAGCCACCCACGGCACTGGGACAACCCCCACTACGGCCGCAAGGGCTACGCGTGGGCGTCTCCCGGTCTCTGTCTAGCGCAGAGAGGGGCAGATGGACAACACACCTCCCGAACCCCCATGGGGCTATGGCACCCGAGTCCCCCAGGTCCCGCCTAGGACACGCGGAGATGGGGGCGCCCGTGTGGATCGGGGGGTACACGACACCACCACCACCCACACAGCGGCGGTTACACCCGAGTCCCTCCGGCCCTGCCTGGACCGCGGAGGGATAGGGACGCCCCGTGGGGATTTTGGGCACACAGAGAGGTCCCTGCCCCACACAGCGGCGGTTACACCCGAGTCCCTCCGGTCCTGCCTGGGCCGCGGAGGGATAGGGACGCCCCGTGGGGGTCTGTGGGGGTGGACAGTGCAGTGTACCCTCAGAGCGGCGGCTACACCCGAGTCCCTCCGGTCCAGCCTGGGCCGCGGAGGGATAGGGACGCCCCGTGGGGGTCTGAGGGTACGCTGCACTGTCCACCCCCACACAGCGGCGGCTACACCCGAGTCCCTCCGGTCCTGCCTGGGCCGCGGAGGGATAGGGACGCCCCGTGGTGGATTGTGGGCCCACAGAGAGATCCCTCCCCCACACAGCGGCGGCTACACCCGAGTCCCTCCGGCCCTGCCTGGGCCGCGGAGGGATAGGGACGCCCCGTGGGGGTCTGAGGGTACACTGCACTGTCCACCCCCACACAGCGGCGGCTACACCCGAGTCCCTCCGGTCCTGACTGAGCCGCGGAGGGATAGGGACGCCCTGTGGGGGATTGTGGGCACACGGAGAGATCCCTCCCCCACACAGCGGCGGCTACACCTGAGTCCGGTCCTCCCTGGGCCGCGGAGGGATAGGGACGCCCCGTGGGGGATGGAGGGCACACGGAGAGGTCCCCCCCCCGCACGGCGGCGGTTACACCCGAGTCGTTCCGGTCCTGCCGGGGCCGCGAAGGGATAGGGACGCCCCGTGGGGGGCGGTGGGCACACGGAGAGGTCCCTCCCGCACACAGCGGCGGCTACACCCGAGTCCCTCCGGTCCTGTCTGAGCCGCGGAGGGATAGGGACGCCCTGTGGGGGATTGTGGGTACACGGGAGGTACTTCCCCCCCACAACGGCGGTTATACCCGAGTCCCTCCGGTCCTGCCTGGGTCGCGGAGGGATAGGGACGCCCCGTGGTGGATTTCGGGCACACGGTGAGGTCCTTTCCCCGCACAGCGGCGGTTACACCCGGGTCCCTCCGGTCCTGCCTGGGCCGCGGAGGGATAGGGACGCCCCGTGGTGGATTTCGGGCACACGGTGAGGTCCTTTCCCCGCACAGCGGCGGTTACACCCGGGTCCCTCCGGTCCTGCCTGGGCCGCCGAGGGATAGGGGCGCCCCGTGGGAGTTTGAGGGCGCACGGCTCTATACACCCCCACACAGTGGCGGTTTCACCCGGGTCCCTCCAGTCCTGCCTGGGCCGCGGGGGAAATGAACGCCCGTGGCCGCAGAGGGACGGGGGCCCATACAGCGGCGGTTACGTGTGGGGCCCGAGGCTATAGTGCCACCCCACCCCGCACAGAGGCGGTCCAACTCGGGCCTTCCCGGTTCCGCCGGTACCCCCAGGGGCTGGGGGCACCCATTCTGCTCGGAGGCGGGGCGGGCTGCCCTAGCGGCTCCCGCCTCTCCCCCGGCAGGTGGACCGGGGAAGGTCGCCATCGGTGGATCCACTTCAAGCCTGCGTTCTGTCCTGCCGCCCTCCATCGCGGAGGGAGGGGTGTGGGGTGCTGAGGTACCCCCGTCTTTGCAGGACAAAGAGAACGCAAAATGAGTGGCCCTATCGACCTGGCTTTCCCCGGAGAACCCGACTACCGGGACTCCCCACTGCCGGATGCCATCCGGCAGGGGTCCTTAGTGGCGCACAGCCGCCTGAGGGATAGCTGGTCAGTGGCCAGCGACAAGGCGCTGCTACAGGCCGCCACGGACTCCCTCCCGGAGGTCGCCCGGGGGCGCCCGGAAGAGGTGCCACACGCCCTACGCTGGGCCCGACGCATGGGGGCGATCACCGCCATTACTTCCATGGGGGCTATCTTGACTCCGCGGGGGCTGTGCCTCACGGCCACGGTTACTGGGTCTTATGACGCCCAAACCTTCGTCTCCCAGGACGTCCCCCTTATGGTGGCAGCTGGGGGGCCCTTGGTCGAGTACCTGGGGAGTACCATGCATCCTCGCCATTTGGATCTGGCCCGCCGGGTCATCCCGGGGTGCGCCCCGTTCGACACTGTGCGACTGCGGAAACGGTTGGCGCGGATTCTGAAAGTGGATGACACCCTGGCCGAATCCGCCAGTGCACCGCAGGTGCACCATAGCATAGCCAATGCGGCATTACGTCCGATTGCTCCCTTTCTCTCCCCTGGCTGTCAAGCTGATTGGGGTCGTTTGGGAGCCAAGGACCAGGTACGAATTCTTTGGGCTTTGCCCAAACGGCCCACTGAGGTCCTACCTCACATATCTGGCACAGGGAACGAACTTTGGGCCGGGCTTATGGTGTGGGCCTCCCGTCAAGTGGGAGGCGCCAGCGCGGGGGTACCGGTGACCCCGTTACCGAAGGGGTTACCTGAAATCCGGGATTGGCCCCTGGACGTCCTCCGGGGTGCCTTTGAGGCTTCCACCTTACCAATTACCACGGTGGAGGCACTGGGGGAGTTGCTAGGCGATATCACGCCATCGTGGGCCTCAGCCCCCGTTCTGACACTGCTTGCCACCCGGGGCACTGAAGCCCCTCTCAGCGCTGCGTCCTGGACGCGGGTATCTTCCCGCACCGGAGGTAGTGCAGCCGCTGCGGACCTTCCCGCTGGCGGGCGCTGACGCCTCGCCGGTAGTGGACGCAGATGCGGCCGGGGACGACGACCCCACGCAACCTTACGTGAACGTAGACGGCGTGGACCCAACGGTCTCCGACCCTTGGCGACTGCTTGAGCCCTGCGCGGGGACTACAGCCGGCGCGGTCCCGTCCGCGGGGAGCAACGCGGTCCCTCAGGGGGCACATACCCCTGAGGGGGAATCCCCCTCGAACCCGATGGGGGTCAGCCGCGCAATCAAATTTGGGGGTACCTCCATATATGAGTTCGACGCGGAATCCCCAATAGGGGAACATGTGGAAAACTCTCCCACCCCGCTGGCGATTCCGGGCCCCGCAGATTCAGGTCTCGGGGGCGGTTCCGTGTCGGCAGACCGCCACACCACCCACGCGGCCGACAGCCGGCGTGCGCCGTCCGACGGGGGCTGTGCATTGGTGGCTGCCCATCGCGCGGCCCAGTCGGGGTTTCCCCCCGCCCGTCACGGGTTCTCCAAAGCTCCCTACCGGGGGCTTTGCTGGGGGCTCATACGCGAGCCCGGCATCTGCAACTCCGCAAAGACCCGTGCCCGAAGGGGCCGGGGTGGGTGTGTCTTTGGGCGACGGGGCCAGCCTCCTATGCCCACCTGGCACCGCGGCGGGCGTGCTCCACCGGGACGTCGCCCCCGTCAGGAGCCCGGGTGAACACATGTACCACCGGTGCCCAGCATAGAACATTGAAAGAGAGACCAATATTGTCCGGTTACCGGTGGCAATTTTAGGAAATCTGTACCGACGTGCATGCGATATGCTTCGGTCCGTCGCTTGGAAGTTTTCGAAAACCCTTGGAAAGATGCTCGGAAGTTTTGGCAGCCAGATCGGGTCCCAAAACGCAACCAATATCGGTAGGAATGTTCCATGGGCTTCCCAGCCGACCGTGCCGGGGGAGCTCGGAAGAAATTTTTCAGCCCGAACCCAGTGGAATTTTGGTTGGATGCTTGGTGCCTACCTTGCCTGCAAGATGCCATGGAGAACAGCACGTTGAAGCTAATGTTTGTCTACCCTTTGTCTGCTTTGCCTACAAAACTGCATGGAGAACACTGTGCTCAAGGTTATGATTGCTTCCCTTTTGTGCTCCTTTGTGAATTTGGACTTTTGCTTTTGACATGTGCAACGCCAGTTTGATCCTTGGTGGCTGCTTTGCCTACAAACTTGCATCAAGAACACTGTACTCAAGCTTATGAATGTTTGCCCTTTGTGCCTTGTGATGCTTTGTGCCTGCTGTTGTGGTTTTCTTTTTGCATGTGTGTCGCTTTCTCACCTAGGCCCCTTTGAGTAGACTCACTAATGTATTCCCTTTTTGTGCTCAGAACACTTTTTGTCACCTGCAACAGACATGTCTGGTAGTCAAGGCAGTGCCGCTAGTGCCTCGTCTTCGTCCGCTCCGCCCCCCCAGCCCGTTCAGCAGCTCCCGGAACCAGATTTGGAGCTTGAGGGCGAGCTCATTGACGCGGACACAGCCAATACCGAAGTTCCCGAACCGGGTGATACACAATCGCGCCTCCAACACGCCCTAGCAGCACTGTGCCTGCGGCATAAGCCGTCAGAGACCATTGAACCCAGAATGCTAAGGGTTTTTTTGGACAGGGTCGTCCCTGATGCATACCGCATCCAGCCCAAGGATACCTTGCGGGCTATGCTTATGCATAAGCATTTTTCAATCCTTGTCTTGACGACACGGGAGGCTGTGGGCAAGACAAGCCCCAGCAAACATGAGACCTCGTACGGTGTACAATACAGAAACCTCTGCATTGTTGGTCCGGATCCGAAATACAACACGGACCGGACCTTTGCAGAGGAATCTGAAGAGAGGCTGCGTGTACATTACATGTACTTGAAATCAATACTGTCCACACACCCGGACAGTACCGAGCGAAAAAGAGGGCTGATGAAGACCCAACACAGTGCATCCCCAGCTTAGGCAGGGGGGGGGGGCTTCTGCGGTCTCAACCTGGCCCTGGACCTCACCCTTGGCCTGCAACCATGCACCTAAGATGGTAAGTCGCTGCCGCTTTGGTGCGCCCTCGGAAGAAGGTTTGGGGGCTGGGGCCAAAAGAAACTCAATGCCCCACAAGACACCGTGCGCATGGTACGTGGGTTGCTGGTCTGTTCTGAAAACCTCACCGTCGGGGGGGGTACCCACCTTTTCCCACGTGCCTGAGGGGGCTTGGTCCCACACCCGCCAGCCGTCCTTTTCCCCGAAAACCTCTACCACATGTGCACCTGTGATGGTGGCTCTGAGGGCGCCGTGAATCGTTGCATGTGGGGACTCGCAGAAGGCATCGTTTATGATAACCCTCAAAACCTCGAACGGAACATGAATAAATGAGAGGGGGGGGAACTGCACGTTGCACGTAACTACTTTTTTGGAACGCTTCTTGATCTTGGCCTCTTTGAACCAAGTAACTACATCGCTCTGGGTCCACTTTAACTCGCGAATGTCGCTGATGTCTTCCATCTCTGCTGCCCTGGCTGCCCGCGCCCAGCCACCAGCTCCTGCCGCCGTCCCCATCTCCTCGGGTCGACTGGCCGAACTTGGGAGTGGGAACCCCAGCGCCGGTAGCAGTGCCGGTGCGAGCAACCCTTCGCCAGCCACCCCCGCTTTGTGGGAGGCGCCAGCAGTCGGAGGAGCAGCAGGAGCAGCAGCAGCGGGGCCCGCCGCCGCAGCAGAAGATGCGGAGGACCCCAAGGGCATGCAGGCTGCCCACTGCGCAGCTTTGTTGGCGGCTGTTGCAGCTGTGCAAGTCCAGATGGTGCTTGCACAGCTGAGTAAGAAGACAGTGTCCTGGTTCGCGGCCGGGGCACGCTACGGGCCAGAGGGGGAGGGGGTGGTGGTGTGGGTCACTCGGGGGGCCGTGACCTCCCGCAGGCAAGTGGAGCATCGTGCTCCAATTGGGCAGATGCCCCCAAACCTGGCCAAGGTGGTTCTGGACCTTGCCATTTTTGACCGGAGTGTGGCAGTGTGTGGGGAGCTGGGGGTTCCGGACCAGTTGAGGAAACTGGTCCTCAAGGAGTACCGATCACCAGCCGATCGGTACTCCAAGTTGAAAGGGCAGTTTGAGCAGGCCTGCCAGTCCTTCAAGAAGGCTGAGCAGGCTGTCCGGGAGGGTGTGGGGGGGAAGAGGCAGGGGGGGTAGGGGGTGAAGAGCAGGGAGGGAAAGCTGCGGGCAACAGCTACTGCCCAGCAGGGAAGGGCAGAGGATCTGCTGGGGCAGATGCGGGGGGCTTGGGAGGAGGCAAAGAAACGCCGCCTCCTTAAGGCCCCCCTCCCCAAGATGCCCCCCAGCACCCTCCCCCCCTTTGGGAAATGGGAGGTGACAGTGGGACACCAGGAGGAGCTCTTGCATGGGGTAGTTTTTGCAGGGCATCCTGGGGGTTGGGAGGTGTACGACCTTGCAGCTACGGCTGTTTCAAGGTCGTGCACCCAGAAGCTGAGGGACAGGGGGGTTTCGGTGAGGATGCACACCGCCCCCGACTCCTGCAACCGCCGCAACTGCATGTATGTGGCGGTTAAGATAATTTTGTGGCACATGAGCCACCCTGTGAGTGTTTGGGACACCCCCCCCGCCCTGAGCCATTTTGCCATGTGGGGGCGCCAGTGCCGGGAGTTGCTGGACAAAACTCTGGCATGGGCCCAGGTGAAAGGGAACTGGAAGTGCCGCCGCACTGGCTGGGGCCTTGCGGCCCTGAAGGAGATGAAAGAAGTCTCCGGGCAGTTGGCCCCAGTTGGGGGGGGCAAAGGGCCTGTCCCCTTTGCCCCCCTCTCCGGCAACATGGTGCCCATTGTGGTACTTTTTTGCATCGCGAACCCTGATTCTGGCCCTGCTATCCCTGGTGTGGGTAAGGGGAAAGGGAAGGGGAAGGGGAAGGGGAAGGGGGGGGGTGATTCAAACTCCTCACACTCTGACCCAGAGATTGCAGTGGGTAAGGGGAAGGGGAAGGAGAAGGGTAAGGGTAAGGGTAAGGGGAAGGGGAAGGGGGGGGTGAAGGGGGGGTGATTCAGACTCTTCAGACTCTGCCCCAGAGATTGCACTGGGTAAGGGGAAGGGGAAGGAGAAGGGTAGGGGTGGGGAAAGGGAAGGGGAAGGGGAAGGAGGTGGTGGTGGTTTCAGACTCTGAGTCATCTGACTCAGACGTGCGTATTTCCTCGACAGGGGTGAGGAGAGGGCAGGTGGCCCCTGAGTCATCTGACTCAGATTCCAAGGTGCCTGTTTCCTCCACAGGCGTGAAGAGAGGGCGGGCGGCCCCTGACTCCGGGGCCCCTTCAGGTAAAAGGAGGAAGAAGATCAGCCGCAGCCCATATGTAGGCTGGAGTGGAGGGGGACCAGGGGACCAGGGGTCACTGCCCCTTCGCATAGTCACACAGGTCAGGACTGTCCTTGACTATGTGAAGGGGTCTGCCCGGCGACCTCGCAATTGGATGAGGTCCTTCCCCCTCATCCATGGGGGTGATTCCGGGCCAGGGGAGTTGATGCTCCTCATTGTGCCCCCTGAGACCAAGGCCGAGGCCTCTCACAAGGCACAGCCTCGGCCTGAGCCTGAGTCTGAGGGGGAGGACTGAGAGGGAGGTATATATTCCCATTCGAGGCACTGAAATGAACTGCAGCTGCACCTGAACTGCCTGTTGGCATCCATTCATGCTTCCAGCCCAGCTTGTGCTTGTTGTGCCTGTGGCAGGGGGCGGATAGTCGAGCACACTTTGGACCCTTGGATCTCGAAACTGGTTGGAGCAATCCTGGCAAATGAAGGTTCTGGTGAAAGGTACTGGTTGGGGCTTTCCATACATGGTTTCCTTGAAACCAACCAAAACAGTGGCGCGGAGTGAGGGGGCGGATAGTCGAGCACACTTTGGACCCTTGGATCTCGAAACTGGTTGGAGCAATCCTGGCAAATGAAGGTTCTGGTGAAAGGTACTGGTTGGGGCTTTCCATACATGGTTTCCTTGAAACCAACCAAAACATTGGCGCAGAGTGAGGGGGCGGATAGTCGAGCACACTTTGGACCCTTGGATCTCGAAACTGGTTGGAGCAATCCTGGCAAAAGAAGGTTCTGGTGAAGGGTACTGGTTGGGGCTTTCCATACATGGTTTCCTTGAAACCAACCAAAACAGTGGCGCAGACGGAGGGGGCGGATAGTCGAGCACACTTTGGACCCTTGGATCTCAAAACTGGTTGGAGCAATCCTTGCAAAAGAAGGTTCCGGTGAAAGGTCCTAGTTGGGGCTTTCCATACATGGTTCCTTAGAAACCTACAAAAACAGTGGCGCAGAGTGAGGGGCGGATAGTCGAGCACACTTTGGACCCTTGGATCTCGAAACTGGTTGGAGCAATCCTGGCAAATGAAGGTTCTGGTGAAAGGTACTGGTTGGGGCTTTCCAGACATGGTTTCCTTGAAACCAACCAAAACAGTGGCGCAGAGGGAGGGGGCGGATAATCGAGCACACTTAAGACCCTTAGATCTCCCAAACTGGTTGGAGCAATCCTGGCAAAAGAAGGTTCTGGTGAAAGGTACTGGTTGGGGCTTTCCATACATGGTTTCCTTGAAACCAACCAAAACAGTGGCGCAGACGGAGGGGGCGGATAGTCGAGCACACTTTGGACCCTTAGATCTCGAAACTGGTTGGAGCAATCCTGGCAAAAAAAGGTTCTGGTGAAAGGTACTGGTTGGGGCTTTCCATACATGGTTTCCTTGAAACCTACCAAAACAGTGGCGCAGAGTGAGGGGGCGGATAGTCGAGCACACTTTGGACCCTTGGATCTCGAAACTGGTTGGAGCAATCGTGGCAAATGAAGGTTCTGGTGAAAGGTACTGGTTGGGGCTTGGCATTGATCGAAGAGTATTGCATTTTCGAAGGGTCGGACCACAGAAGACAGTTGGGATGTGGGCATTGCTCAAAGACTATTGAATTTTCGAAGGGTCGGACCACACAAGGTAGTTGGTATTTCAACTCCAAATTGTCTGATTGTCAGGTTTCTGTTAATGTCAGACAAGCGCAAATCTGGAGAAGAAGGGGGCAAGAAGCGGGAAAGAGAAGCAGTAGCGGAAGGACCGGGCAAGAGGGTCAGGCTCAAGAGAGAGCCCAAGGAGGAGCCGAAGGAGGCCAAGGACCCCAAGGTCAAGGTCGAGGACGAAGAGATAGCCTCCTCCTCTGCCCTATCCGCCCCTGCCCCTGCCCCTGCTCCGGCCCCTGCTGCACCCCCCCCCCGGTTCCACCTGCACCACCCGCCCCTATCCCAGCCTTCCCTATGGACGTCTTCGCCCAGGACATGTACGACGTTCGGGCGAGACGTGCGGAGGGAAACATGTCGGTGCTAGACCTCGGTGATCGCCCACAAGGTGTCATCAGCCTCCACTTGGGTGTCAGTTGAGCCCTTTGGAGGGACATCCCAGCCCCTCAGCGGCAGGCAGTCGTCAGGGCCGCTTCCCGTGCGGCCCTGGCCACCCTCCTAGAGCAGTGGGCGCAATATCCCCGGGCCCCATCACCCCCTCCACCCCCTCCGCCTGTGTTGTAGTGTGCCCCCACCACTCCACGGGCCCAACGGTGTTTTTCAACACCACCATGAATTGCCATGAATGGTACCATGAACTGCCCAGCTTGTGCTTGTTGTGCGTGTGGCAGGGGGCGGATAGTCGAGCACACTTTGGACCCTTAGATCTCGAAACTGGTTGGAGCAATCTTGGCAAAAAAAGGTTCTGGTGAAAGGTACTGGCCCAAACCCTTGAGTGCTCCCCCGCCCCCCCCACCCCCCCGCCCTCCCGCCAAGAGGGCGTCTGGCACCCGTGACCCTCTCTTTTCAGCTCGCCATGTCCTCTAGCCCCCTTAGCGTGGCCTCTTCTGTCCCCTCCAGCCCTTCCTTCCGGGACGGCTGGGGAGATTTGCCGGAGCTCCTGCGGTTCGGAGACCAACCCGCGTCGCCACCGTGGGACTCTGACGCTGAGAAGTGTCTCAGCGAACTGGCCTCGCCCCAACCTCCATTGCCCACACCGCCCCCCTCTCCCCCTCCACCCAGCCGCGCACCAACCTCTCCAAGTCCTCTGCCCAGACCCCACTCAACCCCATACCAGGTCGCCCTCGGACCCTGGAGGAGGCCCTGATGTGCACTGCTGTGCCACCGCCATCCCCCCCACGACCCCCCAAGTACGTACCCAAAGACCCCCCCACCCCCTCCAAACCCACTGTTCACGGGCCCTACAGTGCCAAAACACTGCAGCTCATCCGGGACAACCACGGGGGTGGGGTACGGTATTTCGTTGATGGGGTGCTGAAGCGCCGAGCGATGTATCCGTTTGCGGTTCAGCAGCCCAAGAAAAACCCCCTGCGGGTGTGGCAGGAGGGAATGCGAATTAGTCGTTCGCATTTCCTCAACTGGGACGAGGAGCATGCAGCAGTGGTGCTTGAAGTGTTGTGTGCTACCCCAAAACACCCTCGTATCCCCAAGCCGCCCCCTCAACCCGTTCCTCGCCGGCCACCGCCCCCTCGAGCCAGTGATCAAGTGACATTGACCCAATATAGCAGGCACCGCCGTTCCTCACTACTCCCACTGGCTCCCGCCCCAAAGCGGCCGTGCCCCACCCCGCAGTTTGGCTCGTTGCTCGGGCGGCGAGCCTCTGAGTCCGCCACCCCACCGCAGAGGCCCACGTTTGGGTCATTGCTCCCTGCGCAAGCCCCACCGCGGCGACCCCAGACTTCGGCGAGACGTTCCAATTTCCAGCTCTTCGGCAACGCCTGAGGAAGTGGACCTTTACGGTGTTTTTCAACACCACCAGCCAGTCGGGCAGAACTGACATCTCAGCCCCTCAGCGGCAAGCAGTCGTCAGGGCCGCTTCCCGTGCGGCCCTGGCCACCATCCTACAGCAGTGGGCGCAATATCCCCGGGCCCCGTCACCCCCTCCACCCCCTCCGCCTGTGTTGTAGTGTGCCCCCACCACTCCACGGGCCCAACGGGGTTTTTCAACACCACCATGAATTGCCATGAATGGTACCATGAACTGCCCAGCTTGTGCTTGTTGTGCCTGTGGCAGGGGGCGGATAGTCGAGCACACTTTGGACCCTTAGATCTCGAAACTGGTTGGAGCAATCCTTGCAAAAAAAGGTTCTGGTGAAAGGTACTGGTTGGGGCTTTCCAAACATGGTTTCCTTGAAACCAACCAAAACAGTGGCGCAGAGTGACGGGGCGGATAGTCGAGCACACTTTGGACCCTTGGATCTCGAAACTGGTTGGAGCAATCCTGGCAAATGAAGGTTCTGGTGAAAGGTACTGGTTGGGGCTTTCCATACATGGTTTCCTTGAAACCAACCAAAACAGTGGCGCAGAGTGACGGGGCGGATAGTCGAGCACACTTTGGACCCTTGGATCTCGAAACTGGTTGGAGCAATCCTGGCAAAAAAAGGTTCTGGTGAAAGGTACTGGTTGGGGCTTTCCATACATGGTTCCTTTGAAACCAACCAAAACAGTGGCCTACTGCAATCTTCTGTTTCCCAGGCACCATGTTTCACCATGAATTTGTTGTGAACAACCATGCTATATGGGTGAAGGGGGAGATCTCCAAGCTGGAGGCATTTGCCAGCATATGCCCTATTCTAGCTGATCAATTCATGGTGTCAGCCTTTGCCATGAACTTCCCCACGGCCACCCCCTTGCAGGCCAAGGACCTAGACCAGCTACAGCGCCCCCCAAGTGGCACCTTCACAGTTGTGCGTAGGTCCCTTGGCCCTTTGCCTACCACACAGGCCACATCAGTCACCCAAGCACCAGAGTGCCAGGCTGCTGCACTTCGCCTTCGCCATGAGCATGTGGTGCCAGCCGCTGTCTTGCGCACCTTAGACCATCTCCAACCAGGGGTTGGTTGGTCAATGGTTGCTTTAAGGCAACAGGAGGACCTGCATCTTCCTGCAGTGGACTACTCCCTGGACAACAGGAAGTTGTTACCACAGCTGTGCCACCTACTTCTACAGAAGTGTAGCTCATTGGCTGCCCAAGGCCGGCACAAACCCCCACCACCCCATGCCACCCTAACCTTAGGCCTCTACGCAGACGGTTACCAGCCCCGGGGCCGTCCAAATATTAACACAAAAATGAGTATAATTGATTTCCAGGGACACTGGTTCCCAATGTCTGGCAATGTGCCTAGGTGCACAGACATGTTGAACTGGCAAGAGCTTCCCAAGGTCAGTGATTGCCAGTGGCTACCCAAACGTGCAGAGGCCTTACAAGCCCTGCCTTCTTGTAAATTTAAGCAACGTATGAAGTATGCTGGTGCAGTGTACAACACCACCCTGCAGATAAGGCTCGGGGCAATCACTGCCGATCACCACCATTTGTGGTTTGAGTGCCGGCAAAAGGGCTGTGTGGCGTGTCCCTGGGTGAATAAGGATGGGGCGGGAGAACTCTTTTTGCACAAAGGGGGATGTCTCAATGGTGTGCGTGGGTCCCATAAGTTTCAGGGGGTTTCTAACCTGGAAGAGGTATATATTGTGCAACCTGTATTGCACAACACCAAAGGAGCAGCCTCCAGGATCTTGGGTGTCATAGGTCGAACACTACCAGCGCCCTACGACCATGACCTACTCCGGGTCATAGCACATGTGGCAAGGAGGTATGATCCTCGATCTTTGCCACCTGATAGCAGGCAGCACATGCGTCACGTACGAGGTAGATTCCAGGCAGGCATTGGCCTCACAGGTCGCGAGGCCTGCAGAGTCATGGGCAGACTAGCAGGGGGTATGGTGCTCCCCCTGCCTTTCCATTCCTTGGTGGTGGCATTTTGCCACATGGTGCATCTATGCTATGGTTGTAATAACCTGGCAACTGTCACATGGCAAGCTATGGGGATGTTGTACACATATATTGTGCACATCATCCCCGAGTTTGCTGAAGAAGGTTGCACTGCAACCTTATATATGCATGGGTGGTCCCACACATGGTTTAATCCACGGACACCCATGCTGTATTCCGATGAGGCCGGCGAGCGGGATCTGAGGGTGGCCAAGAGATATGCCCCCGTCACTAGTACCTGGCAAGATGCCAGTATTAGTGAAAGGTTGAAGCATGAGCTGTATCAGAACTTCGTGCAGAAAAAAAAGAAGATCCCCTGTGCCAAAATTTGGGCGCCCGTGCAACGAAACGTTGTTCTGGAGGCGCGCATGGTTGCTGCCAATGCCGTGTGGCATGTGGTCTTCCAACGCCTCTTAGAGCATTTGCTGCATTTCCAGGATGGAGGTGGTTGCTCCCTATATATGCACCCAGACACCCGTTCGGTGAAATGCGCCTTTCCAGGTGCAAATCCCGAGAGTGATGTGGTATGTGTATGTGGGATCTGTGGCTCAAAGCGTGGTGTCCGTCAATGGGTACCACTGGACAGGGAAGCTGTCTGCAAGTGGCCCAAACTGGGTTTGAAGAGCCGTGCCACATTTAAGTCATGTGCTGCACGCCGTAAGCCGCTGAAGGACAAGGGAAAGGGTAAGGGACGTGTGGGGCCCATCCCTCAAAGCCGAGTTTCTAACCCTGCGACAGTTGATATTGTACCCCCTTCGGAGGGCGAGGACAGTGCTGCTTCATTTCAAGGTCCTACGGGTTTGAACGAGCAGCAGCGTGTTCAACCCATGAGACGTACGAAGTTGGCGCGTGTACCCAATGTTGATAGCGACATTGAGCAGCAACTTGTGTGCCCTCGTGGCAGTGGCAGTAGCAGCAGCAGCAGCAGCAGCAGCAGCAGCAGCAGCAGTGATAGTGGGAGCAGTAGTGAATATTGTGGTCTGTCATGAACGCTGCACAATTGTCAGGGCAGGTGAGGGAGTGCACTGACGATATACAGTGCAGCACATTGCCGCGTTTTCGGACAGACCGAAAGACGTCTAGGACAGCTCTGCTGTCCCTGAGGAGTTTTCTTTCACCGCTTTTCTTGCTCTGTTCTTGTCTTTGCGGTTCTCATTGTGTGTGAACCTGCTATTGGCAGCCAGCTGACCGTTTAGCAGTCCGTGTTTGTCTTCGTCGAAAATATGCAACCTCCACCACCGCGCTCCCCCGCCTCTTCCCTCCTCCCGTCGAGCTCGCCGGCCACAGCACCGCCACCGGCATCCAGCGCTGCAGTCGCTGTCTCATCGGCCGTGCGCTCCGGCGCTGCACTATTCGGTTCCCTTCCGGCCCCTCCCTCTCCAAATCATGGCCAGCCGATACGGTTTGGCCCACCACAATGTCCCGAGCCACAGGGTGCGGCGGTGCCGCGCGCGCCTGCCCTGTCTGCTCCGCAGGACCGGCCGAAGGTGTGCGCCATCTGTCACGAAGGAGGCCATTGGGCACGGGAATGTCCGGCTGCTGGCAGAGCAGGCCAAGGCGACCAGCCGTACCACAACACGACCAACGCGCCGCCGGATCCATGTTGGGCGTGCCCAGGGGAGTATCACTGGGCGCACAGCTGCGAAAAGAGTATTGCACGCAGGGCGGCGGGCGTCTGTGTCCTTTGCGGTGAACCAGGGCACTACTACAAAAAATGTGAATTGTATGATCCGTCAGTCCATGTCTCGCGAAATCGCCGATCTGGGCCAGCGACTATAGCCCCTCCAGCAGGACCTGGCCACAAGTGGTGCCTCCGACACGGATCCTCTGATCACGCAACGTCAGCGTGCGCCAGCAACAGCGCTCCAATCCTACTACCTCCTGAGGACGTCAGTGGCCAATATGCCAACATCTGTCTGTGGTGCAATCTGCCGGGTCATACCATGCAGAACTGCATGCGGAGAGCACCAGTGCTCGCACAGGAAAACACAGCGTCAATCAATGAGCTGAAAACGGAACTAGGGTCCATCCGCAAAGCGATATCCGAGGTACAGGAGGCCCAGCGGGATGTGCCGGACATCCGAAGACGCCTCCAAAGCATAGAATCCTGGCAGACCTCAGCACAGGCCCAGATGACCCAAATCGGACAAACAGCAGACCAGGCGTCCCAACAGGCGTCAGCAGCATTACCACAGTCGCGCTTCGAGCAGTACCTACAAAACGAATTCGGAATTACCCTGGCACGCATCACAAAAGTGGAAGCCACGTCAGCAATGGCCCTCCCGATTTCGAAATTTGAGGAGTACTTGCGGGGTGATTTCCAGAGCACGCTGGACAGACTGTCGGTAGCTGAGTCCGTATCACAGGCACCCCTACCGTATGAGTCTTTCAACAACTGGCTGAGGAGATTTCAAGCACAAGAGGACCCATGGCAACCCCAACCGAGGGAAGTGACCCGCAGTGCGACAGCGGGAATCGATGCAGGGCTCGGATCGCCGACACGACCGGCGACGGCGGTCACGTCAGCGTCCTCCTCCTCTTCATCCTCACCGAGCCAGGCAGCAAGCCCCGGCCCGGCTAGAGGGGATGCAATCATGATGGGAAACACGGGGATCAAACGGGGGGCGGCAGAGAGGGAGGACAGTCAGGATGAGTCACACCGCCGCACGCGGGCCCGCTCAGCAGACCCGAAACAGCCCCCACAAGCCTGGGATGCGATCCCACCCCTCCCCACAGACATATGGAAACAAGAGATACTTGATCTGCTGTTTTTCGAATGGAACACGGACAAAGACCACCGTCTGCTGACATGGGTAAAGAAGCACAGCAGCCCTGAAATGATTGCCACAGTCGCAGCCACTGAGGAAGGGGGGCTGACGACAGAAAAACGTGCCGCCATTACGTCTGTACTGCGCGCCACGAAGATGAACCCCCGTGTTTTCAGTGACATCGCGCCAGCGGCGTAGCTGGGTCATGCGCCAGACGAGAGTACGGGGGGGTTATCCGGCGGGGACACCCCTGACAGCGAATCTGTGCTGACTGACACAGATGATGTTTTAGAGACACTCCTGACTCTTAAATATGTGGAACAGAAAGTAGGTCTGGCCGGGGTGGTGTTGGCAGCCGCTGTACAGTTCTCTGCGGTCCTGCTCAGGTGGAATTACCACCCACTGAAATACCAGCATGCGACCAGCCCCGCAAACAACACCAGGCGTCGCCACCAAATGTTCAATAAACTGCGTGTCCAGACCGACGAACACGTGCTGACATACGAGAAGGGAGCACAGCAAGTGCTGAGTTGGAGTGCGGGGGGCAGGGAAACACCAGAGCAGAGTACCAGTCATATTCCCATGCCTCCTCTCCATATCCAGCAACGGCTGCTGCATACCCTTGACGGTGTGTCAGCGTGGTTCGACCCGGTATGTCGGGCGACAGTGCAGCACATGCCTTTGAGACCCCGGCCCCCGCCAGAGCCACCCCCTGTGATACACACAGACACACACTATGCTGTAATTTGGGCTGATGTACAGGCCCACATTTTCTCCCTGTTCACATCCGAGGACAACCTGTGGGTTTGGGCTCCTGCACACACAGCTCTGGGCGATATGCAACAGTTCTGTAAGGTGTGTGCTGTATAGGAGCACGTGCTGTGGGCAACGACGGCAGCTCTCCGAAACACAGGGCCCACACAAGCCCAGAGACTCCATCTGCTTTTCAAGGAATATGGTAAAAGTTGCCTCACATACACGCCCCCACCCCATAGGGAAGCGATCCTGGCTGCACTCCAGTACCAAATGCACCGGTCTCTAGGTGACACAAACCTGGGCCGATGGGCCGAACTGATGCAGGCCAGCATTCCCTTTTGGCCTTACAGCACACTCCCCTCCCTACGTACAGTCCGCCGCAAGGCACACACAAACGCATGGTTTCTTCATGTCCCGCCCCCAAATTTCGTTATATATGTGTGTATAAACGTGCGCACCGGTGCTGTGTACGTGGGACAGACAGGACAGAGCCCTGTTCAGCGATTACGAAAACACCACACCGATGCACGCGCAGCAGCGGACTGTGCCACCTTCCACATACTGCTCCTCACAACCCGTTTGTCCGACTGGGTCACCATCCCCGTGCAATACTGTGAGTCTCTTTTCCAGGCAGGATTGGCTGAGAGGAACTGGTGGTCGGACCTGAAACACTGGGCGGTCAATGATATACCACCAGGAATATCCGAAAATGACACATCCAATACCAAACGCGCATACATTACAAGCACAGTGCTTCACGTTCCAACACACAAGGGGCTTGAGCGCTGGTGGTTGAGCACTACTGCGGCTGCCGGGGAGCCGGCAAAGCCGCCGTGGGAGTTGTATGTTAACTGAATTTGTTGTTCGAATTTGTTGTTGGGGATCTGGCTACGAAAGAGGAATGCCTGAATCCTCCTCCGAAACCAGTGCACCTCATGGAACAAACGATGGCTGACCGGCCCGATGGCCCCGTTTCAGACGAATCTGGGCCTATTTGTCGCATAAGGGGGGCTTTGTCTGTGGCCTTGTGCCCACCAACCAGTGCCTGACATCCCATGTGGTACAGGTATCCACCATCCTTAGAACTACCTGGCAGACACATGCATGCTCACCTGCATGCTTAAGCCTTGTGATTAGCCTTCAGGGCGGACTAGGCATGCAGACAGGGTCTAGATGCACTTGATAAGGATAGGGTGCACAACGAAAAGCCCTTGGTGTCTTTGATGTCACACCGGGTTGCGGTAACCGCCGAGGAGCACCAATTTTGGGAGTTCAAACTGCCTTCCAAAAAAAGCGCAGGTACCTCGAGTACAATGCCATGGCCGGCCTGCCACGTGTGTTGTGGCCTGCCACACAACTATGACCAACTGAACTGATATATACCCCCTGTGAATGGAACTTTTGAATGAGTACGCTCACTTTGTTCATTTTTTTGCCCGTTTTGCCCGTGGTACCTTGTCTTTGTGCCCGTTTGCTATGCTTACTTCGCCAAAAAATCATAAAAATTCAAAACACGCGACCTGTAACTCGATTTGGGCCTAATTTAGGCTAAATTCGCAAAAAAAAAATAGATTCGCATTCACATTCGCAACCTCCTGCGCATTCGCATTCGCGCGAATTGCGCGAATTTCGCCGATTTTCGCACAAATTCGCATTCTCATTCAAAAGTTCCATTAAGGGCCGTTCACAAAGGGTACGTACCAGCAAAGCATTCAAGGTGCCTTTGTTGACCAGTGCTAGGGAGCACGCCAGTGGGGGTGCTCCGGTGTGCCAATACCTTTGTCTAGACAGCCCCAGCCCCAGCGAAACAGGGACCAAATACAAAGCAAAGCCGCACTGTTTGACGTGCTTGTTGTGATGGGAGACTCGTCATTTCCAGTTCCATAACCTATTGCCCTTGCTAGGCATTGAATGGTGTTGCTCTGCTGGCCAAGATGAAGTTGTTGCTGAGCCACCTCACACAACTGAAGCGTGGTTGCGTCCCGCACACCAACTCTGTGCAGTGAGTGGCTTTGTTTGCCTGCTCACTTGAATTTTGGGGGCGCCTCAAGCGCAGTGCGCGCGCAGTGCAACTATTTGGGCGTCTGGCCGTACTAGAGACCCATACTTTGAGATACTAGGGGCCCCTAGGGGCATCATGGTGACCCCTAGCGGAGGTTTTGACTTCTGATTTTGTCCCCCTTTGTTTGGGGACCCCCGAGAATGCAGGGGTGGGCAAGTGTGCATCATGTTCGTTCTTACTTGAATGGTGTTGTCGCTGAAATTTGATGGGCGGAAAGATTGTCGGAGTGGAACCACGTCCCACACTTTCCATATTTTGTGACGCACTACGTGGATAGCATGCCCATTGCATCCATAGGAGGCATGCTTTGCGATGTCTTGTTTAATCCTAAATACGCCGGCTGCATATACAAAGTTACGGTTGCCATTGACAGCTTGGGCAACATCGTTTGGATTTGTCCGTTGGCCCCAGGGCTGATGTTCTCATTTGGGATCGCGAGGGGCCCAAAAGGGTGAAGGGACATGATATGGATTATGAGATTGGCTCCATGGATGGTGTATACAAGGGGCACCTCCATGTGGCATGGCCATTTATCGGTCGAAAGACGTTGACCGAGCAGCAAAAGGAGTACAATGATGGGGCAGTTTGGGTCACTTAATTCTAAGGGCGTTTCCAAGGGGTGTGCTTGGGGACTCTTCGGGGGGAACATAGTCTAAAAGTAGCGCGCAGTGCGCGCGCAGTGCAAAGGTTCCCCCTTTGTTCCTCCTCCGGTGTGTGGTGCGAACCGGAATGTGATGGTGCCGCGACCCCCGCACGGGCAGCAGCAAACAAATGTTCGGCTGGAGATGACGAGCCTTCCAGCATTTTCTAGGGACCCTCATTTTGGCCCTGCATTGAGCGTCGGGGACCCCCAAGATGGCAAGGGTGATGTAACCACTTTTGATTTTGTCCGTGTGCCCGACCTCCGAGACAGCAGGGGTTGTGTAGCCACTTTGCCCACACACCCGGCCCACGAGACGGCAAGGATGAGGTAGCCTTTTTTGATTTTGTCCTTGCGCTGAGCGTTGGGGACCCCCGAGACGGCAAGTGTTGTGTAGCCACTTGGCCCACACACCCGGCCCCCGAGAGGTCAGGGGTGAAGTCGCCACTAATGATTTTGTCCCTACGGCGCTGAGCCTTGGGGGGCCCCTGGATGGCAAGCGTTATGTAGCCATTTTGCCCACATGTTAAGTAGCCAGCTTTGATTGTGTCCCCGCGCTGAGCGCCGTGGACCTGACTCCCAGCTGCTACACGGAAAAATGGATGGGAGGACGATGTTCAGTTTCTCGGTACACCTGTGCTATACATAAATGGACCTTCAGCTTTCCGGGGTTCTCCCGAGTACACTCAATGACACCTTGAGCGCCATGAACACAAAAGAAAAGGATGGGAGGACGATGTGATTTGATGGAGAGCTGGAGAATCTCCTCCTGCATGAGCCTCCAACTCTAAGGTCCCGCCCCCTTCTACTTTGCCCCCCATTGTTGAAGGTCAGGATTGTCTTGCAAAGCCCAAGGACAAGATTGTTGCGACCCCCTCGTCGCAGCCGAAAGTTGGAGACTCTCCTCTCTCTCTCTAGCCTCCAACGCCGAGGACCCGCCCCGAGATGGGCGGCCCCCCCCCCCACCACCAACCCCGTCAGTTGGAGCACGACCAAATGAAAATTGATGACCTAACCAAGGACCTCAAATGGAATCTCTATCAAGCTTGTGTGCAGAACACCAATCCACATCCAAAGCCTAAGTCGTCAGACTCAAAGTCTGATTTGATCTACAAACGCGTATTCGTTGGTTGTAGTTGGTGCATGTTTTTTTTTTGTAGCATATTCTCCTCCTCCTGTCTCTCGTCTCCTCTTCTCTCCTCGCCCTTCAAGTCACCCTTCATGCTACGGCTCCATTGCTTTACCCGTGCTGGAGGTACCCAAAGTATTCGGGGAGGTTTTTTGCTGCACCTCCGACGGTAGCAATGGCGGTTGTTGGGTGGTTTTCCGTTGTTCTCTTTTTGTCTGAAAAAAATGCACTTGAGTTACAACAAAAAAAGTGCATGCAACTTCCGCAAAAAAGGTTTTGTCATTTTTTTCCGTATGCGATCTATACCCCCCCCCCCCCAACAGTGCATGTGACTTGCGCGCAAAAAAAAGATTTGTGCTTTTTTTCCGCACTCGACCCATGCTTCCCTCTTTTCTGTTGCTTAAGGCTTTGTTGAACCCCCCCACCCCACTCGACACATCGCCCGGTAACCGCCATCGATTACCTGGCAACTGCTGTTGCTTGGCAGCCTGTTGGGAGGGTACAAAGACCAGATGCACATTTTCTTTCTGCCCTTCAGAAGTGCACCAACGTGTTGTCTGCGCTTTGCTTGTGGCGGTGCAAAAGGGCATGGGGTCCGGGGGGCACAAAAGAACAATGCAAGGTAGTCCCATCGCATGCACCTGCCTCCCGCTTGCAGCATGGCCTCCTCTTCCTCCGCCCCCCCTGACGTGCTCGACGTGGTCGTCGTCGGGGCGGGCCTCTCTGGCCTCGTTGCAGCCACCGCCCTCGCGCCGCGCTACCCGCGCATCCGCGTGATGGAGGCGCGCGCGCGCGTCGGCGGGCGCCTGCTCAGCACGGCCGACGGCGTCGACCTGGGGGCCATGTGGTGGTGGGGGCACGATCCGGCAGCCCGGCGGCTCGCCGACACGCTCGGCGTGGGCTCGGTGCCGATGCGGTTGGATGGTAAGGCGTGGGTGCAGCGGCCCGGCCGGCCCGCCGAGCAAGTGGGCCCCGTTGGCGATCAGCTCGCCCCCTGCGGCCCGGACGCGCACCGCTTCGCGGGCGGGTACGCGGAGCTGGCGGCGCGGCTCGCCGCAGCCCTCCCCGCCGGCGCGCTGCAGCTCCGGTCGCGGGTGCTCGCGCTGGAGCACACGCCGCACGGCGACGGTGGGCCTTCGTACATCCGCGTGAGTGCGGAGGCGGGCGGCTCCGAGGCAGTGCCGGGGACGCTGTTCGCGCGCCGCGTGGTGCTGGCGCTCCCCCCGCGGCTCATCGGCCGCATTGCGTTCTCTCCGCCGCTCCCGGCGCCGCAGCAGCGGATGCTGGCAGAGACAGCGACCTGGTGCGGCGACTGGAGCAAGGTGGTCGCGACCTTCCGGCGGCCGTTCTGGCGCGACCGCGGCGACTCGGGCGTGGTGGCGACCCCCAGCGGGCTGGTCGAGACCTGGTTCGAGGCCGGGGGCGGCGCCGCGCACGGCGAGGCCGTCGCGGCGCTCGCGGGCCTGGGCTTCGGGGCGTCCGCCGCCGCGCGGCTCGACGCCCACGGGCCCGCGGCGGCCGCGACCGGGGCCGCCGCGGGCGCCTCCGGATTGGGGGAGAGCCCGCCGCAGCTCCGGGCCGCGGTCGTTGCCGCCCTCGGGCAGGTCTTCGGGGCGCGGCTCGTCGCGGAGCAGCTGCTGAGCGTGTCCCACAAGTGCTGGATGGCGGACCGGGACACGTACGCGCCGCCGCCCGAGGGCGGGGAGCCGGGGGGGGACCCGCGGCGGAGGTACGGGGACGAGTGGCTGCGCACGCCCACGCCGTGGGGCGTCCACTTTGCGGGCACGGAGAGCGAGGCCGAGGCCGGGCACGTGGCGGGGGCGCTGCGCGCCGGCAAGCGGGCGGCGCGGGAGGTGGCGGCCGCGATGCCGGGCGGGGCGCCTTCGTGACGCCGCGGTCCGGCCGAGGGCGCTGGTGCGGGGCAGGCTGGGCCGCACCGCGGGTGCCGGGCCTCGTGCCCTCCACCACCCAGCCCCCCGGCCCCTGCAGATGCAACCCCTGGCGCCTGGTGCTTCTGCAGTCCCATTGCAACTGTGGCACCCCTTGCCAACAGGCTGCCGAGCCACTGACGTTTTGCCGTGTCTGCCCCGATCTCAAGCCGAGTGACGCCGCTCTCAGAGCCACGGGCAAACACACTCCGGATTCGTGCGTTCCGCCTGTGCCATTCAGGGCCTGTGCTCTCCGGCGGGCGATCACATGGAAATTGGACCGGCAGCGGGGCTTGTGTGGTCCAGATGCCCGAACCCCCCCACCTCCCAAACACGTTGTCTGAGACACTTTCGTTAGTTCGAAGGTGCAAACATGGGCTGAACGTGTCTGAGGCAGGACCTGGTTCAGACTCAGCAAATCCTCACCACGTGTCAGATGCGCTACCACAGTCATTTGTGGGGGCATCGTAGCACTGGACAGCTCTGAACCTTGATTCAGAGGGGTTGTCTCGAGTGCTGTGAAGTGAGGGGGCTACGCCAGCTCATCTTGGTCTGCGCCAAAAAAAAAAGACCGTGTCTGAGGCGGGACATTCAGTCTATCAGAGCCGACCATTGACCCCCAAACCCTTTGTCCGCCCCGGCCTGCTTGTCCACGACAAGGCCATGGCAGAACGCATGGCTTGTGCACCATGGGTCGCGCCGGGTGAGCGCGCGCACCGTGCGCCACGACTGCTCCGCGGGCCTGCACTTTGTCTGTGGTGGAACAAGGCGAAGCTCTGTGACCCTGCCGGACACTAGCTGCAAGCCTTTCCCTACCAGCCAACGCCAAAGGGTCTCTGAAATCCAGACCTGCGCAACTTTGTTTCAGGTCCTACTAATGAATGGTAAATACCACCAAAACCTAAAATAGCAGAAGAAATTAAATGTGATACCCCGCTTACAAAATAAGGAAAAGTATCTAAAACTTCTCCTCCAGGACCCACACCATAACCAAGAGTAGCTAAATGAGGTAAAAGAATAAGACCTTGTTCATACATAGGCTTATCTGAAGTCAAATTAGCCAGTTCAAATAAGTTCGTTCATAGCTCCTGCCCAAAAAACAATAAGACCTGCATGAGCAACATGAGCTTAAACTAGAAAAAATTACTTCTTTATTCTGTTAAAAAACCAACGCACGATTTCACTTCTCGTCACAACACGAGACGTACATCTGCTTTGGCTTTGGGTTGAGGGCAGACCTGGGCTTAAGTTGCTGTTGTACCATACCCACCATCCAGATCTGGTCCGGGAATGTACAGGCCCCCTGAAAGTCTGAGTACCCCAACAAACCAACAAGCCACGAGTTGGTGTCTTCAAATGAACAGAGCTGTCGTTGTACACACCCGTGCACACCGGGCGACAGGGGTGGGGCAAGGCGCAGGGCTCGTTCCTCCCGCCACCCCGCCGCAGCCGACTTGGTAGGGATAGGTCATGCCCATCCCACACCCGAAACCGGCCCTGTCACTGACCCATGACCTGCTACGTGTACCCTCGGCGGACACTCGGTGGAACTTCGGTCACGAGTTATAAAAAAAGCAAAAAAAACAAAAAATAAACAGAGCTGTTGGGCGTGGCGCTCTGTCGAGTGCCTTCTATCCTGGGCTCCAGATGCACTGATGAGGGCCTGACCCGCATCCCAAACCAGCTCCTGCTGTCACCACACAAAGTCGCTTCCTTGGTGCTGAGTGCGGGCATAGGCCTACCAGCCCCGACCCGGCTACCACTTCAGCACTGCCCCCGCCTCTGTTTTGTTTGACACGAAGGACCGCCTTTAAGGGCCACTACAGTGCCCATTGTGGTCGTGTGTTTGTTTCCGTCTGCTCCATTTCTATGCAGCTTTTTGCAGTGATCTTGAAGACACCTGCCCATTTTCGGCGCATGAGTGCGCATCCGCATACCACAGTCAGCAATGGAATTGCCAGTGCCAGTGCCAATGTCAATGCCAGTGCCAGTGCCAGTGCCAATGTGAGTGCCATTGCTAATGCCAGTGCCAGTGTCAGTGCCAATGCCAGTGCCCATCTTAGTCCACGGTGGACAGTGATCTTTTCCCCCTCAGTATTGACTTCCTTCCTGGGTATTACCTTCTCTGTGCATGGCACACCGCTGCAATCTTTCTTGTGCTCCAGTCACCCACCGGGATGCCGATGGGCGTGGCAGTCCCCACTGCCTTTCCGGCATCAGAATCAGCTCATCCTCACGACGTGTCATGTCCGCTACCGCATCGCCTTGCGGGACAATGGTAGTATTGGACAGCTCTGATCCTTGATTCCGAGACATTTCTCAAGTGCCTTCTGGTGAGCGGGCTTCCCCCCACACCCAAAGTGGTACCCAAGTACAGGGGGAGGGGGGGGGTTAGAGGGCTCAAAATCAAAAAATCCATTGGGGGCCTGGGAAAAAACCTATTCAGATTATTTGCCTGCTTTCTTTCTGCGTATGCTGTCCATGCCACAGCACGGCCGCCTCATCGGGCCAATTTTGCGGATATTGCATACACGGTGTACCAAACGCCCTCTAACTGATCTATTCTATTCGACCTCCATGCTCCCTCTGAGGGTGAGGGGGAGCCCTAAGCGCAGTGCGCACGCAGTGCAACTATTTGGACGTCTAGCCGTCCTACAACCCCGCACGCTTAGGGCAAACACTCTCCCTATAGGTGTGATGCGGCGGGAGGACTAGTTATCCTCATGATCGCTGAAGTTTGGCAATAGGGTGGTCTTACATCCTGGCATTTGTGCAACACTGTTGGAATACGGGGATGGTGCTAGCATAGAAAGCGGTGAGGTCTACGTAGCGGCCGACGGGTGGGAGTCTCGGGTGTGGGTGGGGCCAAGACCGAATGGCGGTTGTCCCTGTTTCGGGTCCAGCATGCTCTCACCTTGCCCCAGTACAAATACACCAAGGAATACTCTGGTTGATGCAACGTAGATTGCTATAGTCTGGTGTAGGTACTCTTGGAGCAAACTTCGACATTCATCAACATAGGCAATGGCATGGGTTATGTGAGCGTAGGTCAAGATATTGTTGATGCCCATCAAGGATCTCAGTGCGATGTAGGTGCGCTTAGAGTCAACAAGGTCTACAATTGCATGGGCGGTGGAGGTGTTGTTGCGACAAGGTTCGCACACTCTTGCTTAGCTAGCTGTGGGGTGAGGGGTCGCCACGCCCGGCCCCTTGCAGCCATCATGCAAGCTGAAATAAAAAAAAAGACAGCCAGAAAGCCTAGAAAGCCTATAGTCATCTCGTGCAACCTTTAGGATGCTGCTACTTCTTCAGGTGCCTCATCACCTCATCAGGGTCTTCATTTGGCGAATCGGGAGTAGTTTCCACCGTCCACACACTGTCAGCAACATGGTCCCATAGACCACATGGATGATAGTGTGTTTGTCTACAAATAGTGAGTTGTAGGATGTGTTGCATCAAACATAGCCCCACCGTATCTATTCCTTTCACCAAATGATGTGCCCATGGACATTGATAGTGATAATGATATGCGCACAACAGGCATCCCGACATCCATAGGCTGTTCTGAATGTGTAGACACTAGTTGAACCCAAGTTCTGTTGTAGTATTCTTGTGCTCCGCCTTTGCAAACAAGCTGGCCGCAACACCTAGTCTAGACCCGATGCAATACTCTATGTTCACTTGCATGCCCAGAGTGCGCTAGCAATGCCAACAATGCGGTGCTACCCGCCACCGGTGGTGCTCCACTGTGACCGCTGCCCCAAGATTCTCCACCGGCGTAGATCTGGGTAAAGGACTTTGTGGGAACCGTGATTATTACAGCCCATGCCGAAAGCACTATGCAGGACCTGAAGCGGATCATATCACAAAAAAGTGGATATCAGCAGGAGCACTGTTACTTGACTACACAAGGTGTGGTTATGGTGGACTCATGCTCGCTGACCCGACACCAATACAGTATAATTCAAGTCTGATAAAGAAGCCTTGGTGGAATGCCCATGGCCTAGGGGTTGATGCACTGCATCACACAGACACCAAGGGGTGAAGGCGTGCTAGCTCTCCATGATGAGCCACAGCCGGTTGGACTAAGATACCTCTTGGTATCACCATTCCACCACTCCGATTGGGCGAGACCAAGTTCCGGTGACATTGAGTCCTTTGGGCTGCAGGACCTAACACAATGGGTGCCATCAGCCACTCCCGTCCCCGTTTGCAAGGTCCCGAGTGCCCAATATCCTCCTCTCCATGGATACCATTGGATGGGTGCTTGTTGGTTCACAGTGCACCAGGGCTTGCCAGTTTGGAACGTTTTTGGTGGTCTCCCGACCGCCGTCCCCATGAGACGGGCAACTACATAATTCACCCACAATGGAAGATGAATATCTGCTTGTCTAGTCCTCTTGGTCTGACACACTACATGCATTGCTATAAGCAGGGGCGCACATGGCGCTTGATCCGTGGATATCACGATCCACAGTTTGATGTGTTTCCCTTCCATGTGTCGCAGGATGTCTTCAACAGATTCCAGTTGATTTGTGGTCCACATGATGGCCCGTCCTTGGGTATCATATGCTTGGTCTTTGCGGGCAGAGAACACTAACAGGACGAACACTCCACTTTCCCGGTGGGGATTTGGTCGATGTTGATTGGGGCACGTCACAACCTCGGCAATTGCAAATCTATTTTCATTTTGCTGCCACATGTAAGCCCATCGGTGAATTCATACTGACAAGGGAGGTGGATGTGCATGTTTTGAAAAAGGGCTAGATGTGGGTATTGTGCCAACGTGTTGACATGCCATTGTTGGTCAACCTGGATACGTATGCCCGGCGTGGATGGTATCCAATGAAATGCAGTAGAAAGACCTTGCTGGACTACTTGCTGGACATGCTATGATTCTTCTGTTCATCCTCCGCTGTCAGTTCATCAACGCGCATAGACTCATCCTCTGCTTGATGGACACGTGGATTCTTTTTGGTAGGATTGCAGATCCACGCCATAACATTGCCGTGGACGGAATGCACACGGCATGCAGCTTGATAAGCGACACATGATTCAGCTGCTCCACAGTACTTGTGACATCAAATTGTTTGACACGTCTGTGGAGTGGCACAAGTGTATACTGAACCACAATGGAGCGCAGAGTGGAAGAAGGTGCAGTCGTAGTCGAAGTATCAAATGGCATTTTTTCTGAACGGTGCTACAAAGTGGACACCAATGGAAGACATCGTCCGTGACTAGGTCTACAATGAGCACGCAATCTCACAGAAAGGAGTAGAAGAGCTAGTGATCGCGGTACGGATGTGGTGCACCGACACGGTGCACAATTAAAAACATTTTCATTTTTTCATCAACGATGTCCCAAGTGGAGCTCCCACCACAATCGCGCGCGGGCAGTCCAAGCTCCCGTGGTTGGGGGCCCGATGGCTGCCCCGTCCGGATGGCAGGTCAATCATGTATGAGTACTCGGTGCAAGAACGATACAAATCACTGTTAGCGGCGTCACTGAAGAAAGACGGCATCTACCGTTACGTTGAGATCTCCCAATGGGATAGCCTCTACATCATCCTACAGCCAAACCCAGGGAAGTCATTTGTTATGTTTTTGAAGGAACCACACAAGTTTCCACACAAGTTGCAAAGGAGTTTGAGGAATGGTGTGGGCATGTGGGCTTCATGCTTACAGCATCCAACCGGCCTATGTCCGGCTCGGAAGGGGCGGGGGAAGGGGGGGTTGGTCGGCTAAAGCACACTCCATAGTGCAGCAACGAGCGCCGGTTGTGAGTCCGCTGCTGGACCAGGCAGGGCTCCCGCTATGGCACTTGGTTGAGACCTCCTCAGCCCAAATACTCCATGATGAAGCACTCTACATACATGCGTACATAAATGGACCTTCAGCTTTCAGGGGTTCTCCAGAGTACACTCAACGACACCTTGAGCGCCAGGAAAAAAAATACTCCATAATGAAGCACTCTGGTTGAACTCTGGTTGAACTCTGGTTGAAGCGATGCAGTCTGGCATGGGGTCAAGACCCTGCTGGTTATCTGCAAAACACCGTTTCATGCTTTGCTGAAAGAGCTATTTCATGAGTGCCCCGCTCTGCCCAGGAGATCAGGGCACAAAAAACAACACTGAGACTCCATTTCCATGTCCGTTTTCATGCTCTTGTTGTGCCCAAGCCATCCCGCGGTGGTGATGTGCGATCCATGGCAGCAACCAACAGTGGCTGGTGGTTTGCTGACACCAACAATTTCTGAGGAGGATTCCCAGTTCCCAGAAAGATGCGGCTGGAACAGCAGAAGGAACAAGGAACCAGGCTGGCCGCAGTAGACTCAGCACTAGACACCCCGGAAAAGGACGAACGGGAGCAGACTGCGCTGTTGCCATCCAAGAACAAGTCCAACCATGTCTGGGGAGTCCCTGGACCAGGCCGCATGGCCTGGGGCACCACCATCCTCCACCAGGCTATTGCTTGGTGCGGTGAACACCCAAACCCATGGGAGGGGGGTCTGAGGCCAAGAAAAGGTTTGTGTGCCTAAGATCAGCCTCCAATTTCAGGTCTCGTTAGTAAGTCCCCTTTTTCCCCAGAAAAGCCGTTTTCTGACGTGGGGGAGGGGGTCGGCCGGGGCTGGCCAGGGCCCTTATTCACCTGCAGAACATTGCTGCATCTGCACACACCCCCCCCTTTGCAAACTCCCACCCCTTGCAATCCCCCCCCCCCCCCGGGAGACTGTCCCTTCCATGTTTTTCTAGTCAACATGTATTGTGCTGGTTTGTGTTGCCCATCTGCTTTACACATTTGCTTGCATCAGTAGAGGGTACCACAGTTTGCCTTGAAATACCCTTGCAATCCCCCCCCCCCGGGAGACCATCACTTGGAGACCGTCTCCCCCCCCCCCCCACCCGGGAGACCGTATGGGAGGCAGTGTGGTATAGTGGATAGCATCGTCAGCGATGCTGGAGCCCAGGGTGCTTCCACTGAAGCACGCGGCACTTCACCCGACATATGGTCCCACAAACACACAGCTATGCAGCCTTGTCAGCTCGCACGTAATACAGCGATTGTCTACCTCCCCTTTTCCCCTCCAGCAGGAGAACAGAAAGCCGTATGGTTAGGCCGAAGGAGTGCATCAGGCTATACGGCCCTGTGATTCACTGCGACACATCAACACAGACGCAGCTTGAGGGCGTGGCTGTTTTTCATGCACCATCTAGCTCAGCAACACACAGGTATTGATCTTTAGTGGTTCGCCGTTCACAGGTTATATAACAAATGCAGCTGCCACTGGCACCGCTGATTGAAACCTTGTACCTACTTGTTGTACATTGAATAGTGGAGCACCCCAACCAAGAAGGGGACACATGCATCTGTGAGAGAACCTCTGGACTAATGGCTGAAAGTGTCTATGGCGGGGACATTCAGTCGATCAGCACCGACCATTGATCCCCGGGAGACCGTCGCGCGCTACCCCGGGAGTTTGCAAGGGGGGCGGAGGTACCAGGACGTGCATGTGTGGAGCGCTTTGATGACCTGCTTGCGGCCTAAAAGAGCCCCCTCCCTGCGGGGTCACTAAGCCGCGTTGAGACCACAAGTACTGTCGTGGATGCCAGAGTGATTCAGGAGGGGGATGACCGTCATCGCTTTATGGCCGGGGTCACTACGCAGCAGCCTGTCCCCCACACAGCCCGCACCCGGTCACACCACAGAAGCGGTGGGTGCTGCTGTTGCCACTGAGCGCAGGGCAAACACGCCCTCCACAAGCGGGTACTGCTGGCCAGTGAGGCCGATACCGCTGACTTGTGTCGCAGTGGGAGGCGGTTTTTGGCGGTTATGATGCGGTTGGCAAGTGTTGGGGCTGCAGGCGACTGCCCTTTGTGATGTAGATGGTGGTTGTGGAGGGAGCCCCCCCCCCCCCCCCTCAAGTCATACCCTGGATACCCGCATTGCCCAGCCGGGGCACGTCCTGCCGTTTACGTGCAGGGCCACGATGGGCAAGTTGCCAGACGTCTCCTTCTCCGCATTGGCCGGCTACATCATGCTGGTGGTCGTCCTCCTCTGCATCTTCACCAGCATCAGCGTGGCCTGGTCCTCGCGGACGATCGAAGTGCGTGGCCGGCGGCAGCTCTGGATGGGCCTGTGGCGTCAGTGCGGCTTCTACCGCTGGCAGGACGGCGCGACGCCCTACTCCTGCGGGCCGTACCGGTTCGGTGCGGGCGCCTGCGACGAGTCCGGCATCGAGGTCGCGCGGCTGCTCGCGATGTTCGGCACGGCGCTCGCGGCCTTCACGACCTGCACGGCGTGCGGGGCCGTGCGCGCGCTGAATATGCGCATGAATGTGGTCGTCACGCTTCTGGCCCTTCTGACGGCCGCCTGTGTCAACGCCACATGGGGCGTGTGGATCAGCGTGGCGGAGCAGCGCTGCCTGGGCGTGGGCCCCGTCTCATCCTACAGCTTTGCATTCGTCCTGCAGGTAATCCCCCCACCTCCCCCCCCCGTCCCATCGGTGGTGGTGGGCTGCCTCCGGACTTCACTGTCATGGGAATGACTGAATGTGAAGCATTGCTGGCGCCGGGCATGGGAGGGAGTACTGTACTCGGATCCCTCCCCACCCATCCGCCCCCCCCCCCCCCCCTGTAAGCAAAACTCTGCCCAGGGTGAACTAGCGATGGACATACTTACTGTCAGTCACAATACAAACGGGTTTCGCAAGGGCGTGTCAATAGGCACCCACTCCACGTGCAGCCAAAAACCACGGACCAACTGTGCCCCCCTCTGTAATAGGGGTTTGCTTCGCGCGTCTAGTCTTTGGGGGTGGGGGACCAGCAATAGTGTTTATTGATTCTCTAGGGTTTGTTTAACATTCTTGGTGAGGATCATTCCATTGTGTAGACCTACCCACCTATTCCAAAGATGGTTTGGGCAAACCCCCCAGTTTTTCCCACGTCCCCAAAATTAGCGAAAAATGACAATCTGCTTTTTTTTCCCAACCCCCTTTTTTAGCTGGGATTATGGTGACACGTGGTCAAAGTGGTAAACCTTTGACTGTTGGTTGTGTTCCTTTGACTGTTGGTTGCGTTTGTACACTTGCTATCTTTCTTTCCCTCTCATCCCATGTGCCATGTGCGGGCTTAGAGGGGAGGAGCCTTCCTAAATGCTTACCCCTTAGGCCACCGTGTCCTTGCCCAAGGTATGTTGCTATGAACACCGGGTGAAATCATTTTTGTCCGGTTTTTTGGGCCTAATTTACCGCTCTACATGCAATTTTTGGTACCGTAGGGAAATCCCCCCCATTTTTCCAAGTCCCAAATTTTGGGGGTCATTTGTTAAATAACCCCCCCCCCCCTTTTTTGGACCCCCCAAAAGTAGACAAAACATCAGCGTGTCCGAAATTACCGATATCGATGGCCCCTGAGGCAATCCCCCTGGGACGGACCCCAAGGGGCAGAAGCAGCACGTGTAAGCGGAGGGACAACTGCCCCACTCGCGCCTAGTAACACTAATTTTCCCTGGATTTTGGGGTTAGCCAGGCGGAGGATGCCCTCCTCAAAAGGCAAACACGTACGTACACCCGAAAGTACCAGGTGGCGTACTCACTCAGCCTTGATGGCACCCCCCCCCTTCCCCTCCCATCCGTTGTCAAAAGCAGCTCAAGGTCAGAATCCTCTGGGCACTCGGTGGTTGTTGCACTCAGATCAGATGGCCAACCGATGGAAAAACGGGGGGATTTCCCTATGGTACCAAAAATTGCATGTAGAGCGGCAAATTAGGCCCAAAAATTCGGACAAAAAAGATTTCACCCGGTGTTCATAGCAACATACCTTGGGCAAGGACACGGTGGCCTAAGGGGTAAGCATTTAGGAAGCGGGCTCCTCAGGGACTTGTTGCCAGTGCCTTCAGCCATTCACGATCAAGCCTTTCTGTAGTGGGTCGGATACCCTACGGAGGGGGGGGGGGGACGGGTGCCTTGTTTGAAATAGGGCTGCATCCCCCAGAACCCCCCTCCCGCACCCCAACCCCCAGGGGAAGGGGGGTAGGCCAACAGCGGGACACCAGATGCAGAAACGCGGGCGTAGGGAACAGGCGGTGCAGACGGAGCAGAGGTCGCAGAAGGCAAAGGCAGCGGCAGCGCCCACACGGTGCACAAACAGCCCGAAAGGCGAGGTCTGGGGAAGTAGGCGAAGCATTCGGAGCAACTTTTGGACACACCACAACCCAAAAGATCCCCGCACCTTCCCCCAAGAAGATCTCTATCATACGGTCAAGCTGGTGGTCACAGCCGTGGTTGTCTTGTTTGGCATTGTCTTCAGCTTGGGAACCATGCAGTTGTGACATGTGCTCCTCCCCCTTGGGCATGACCTTCGCCCGTTTGGTGGCCGAAACACTGCACAGCAGGGCGTTGTGTCCTGCCTCCGCAAGGACTCCCCCTTGGGTGAGGTGGGTGCCTGTGGGGCTCCATCCTCTATGCCATGGTCGGTGGGGGGGTGGGGGGGGGTGGCTTTCAGGGTTTTGCTTCGTGTCTGGCCTACCCTCCGAAGGGCTGTCAAACAAGCACTGTCTAACGCTTCAAGCACCGCCTTATGCATCAGGACGTTGGGGAAGGAGTCATAATATTGCATGTAATTAAGCAACAACGTGCTGGACGGTGTATTACAATCCCCGGCGCGTAAAATGATTGTGCGAACTATTATTATGCTTAGTAAACTCCCCGACGCACAATAATATTAATATTGCGTGTTGGGGATGTGCGTAATAATACTACGCTGGTGTGTAGGACGGCGCCCGTTCGACACTGCAGACTGTACAAGGGTGCACGAACTTCCCACAGGTCAACGCATGTATGCAACCTTTTACTATCCACGGGTAAGCGTATCTGTGCAAAGTGTCTACGGACTCTGCACGGTGTCCACAGACGATCACAGGTAAATGCTCCCCTGGACCCGCAGCCGGCCATGTGCGCTGACTTTTTTCGGCCTCCGCAAGGAGCCTGGCATATATCTGGCAATGTTCCCCTGCACCCCCGGCTGCGCTGTGTGCCCTGACTTTTGGGCGGGCCGCCAACCGGCCATGTGCCCTGAAAATTTAGCTTTTTTTTGGTGCCTAGTCATTTGCCCTGACATTGTCCCGCCCAAAAGGAGCAAGCGCTCTGGCCTATGCTGAGAAGGTCTTGCTAGGCCAACACTAGGGTTTCGGTTCACCTCCATGGCATGAGGCCAAGGTGATTTCCACAATTGCCGGCGTATCAGTACCCAGTTCCGCGATATGCCCCCCTAAGTGGTACCACAACCCAGGCACAACCCAGGCACAACCCAGGCACAGCCCAGGCACAGCCCAGGCACAGCCCAGGCACAGCCCAGGAACAACCCCAGATATGCCCCCCTAAGTGGTACCACTTTCGACATGTCATGCTGTGATAATGCGCTCCCCCCCCCCTTCATGACAGTGAAGACCCGTAGCAATTGGCAAATCGCGTGAACGTGCTGTGCACGAGTGATGGGTAACACTTGGTGCTCCGGAACCCCCTGGGCCCTGTGTTGCATTTCCCACATCAGATGTGCGGCCAGCAGACTCCGCTGGGAATGTTGGGAATGACTGAGTGCGCCGCATTGCTGGCGCCGGCGTGCGAGGGACGCCAAGGGGCAGAGGCCAGCACTGGCGAGCAGAGGCCAGCACAGGCGACCACTGTCCCACACTCACCTACGCATAGCATAAATGATTTTCCCCGGGAGTTGGGGGGTAGCCAAATGGGCCGCCCCTCTCCACTCCCAACCCGACGTGGACAACCAACCGCCACATCCACAAGTGGAGGACCCCCTCCTACACGTACATACACCCGCAAGTACCAACCGGCATACGCCCTCAGCCCGGATGCCCCCCCCCCCTTCTCCTCTCATCGTCAAGCAAAACCCTGCCTGCTTTGCTGTGGGTGGGTGTCCCCACCTGGTGGCCGAGGTCTGGGGTCTGTGGGCATCATCATGCAGGTGGTTGCGGGCTTCCTGACGCTGTGCGCCGTGGGCGCCTCCTGCTGCGCCATCCCGAGGCACCTGTGCGCACTCCGACACGCGCACACCCCGACGCCACCGACACCGTCGGCGCCCCCGCCGCCGCCGCCCTGCGACGACGCACTGCAGATGGAGCACGTGTTCCCCCTGACCACCGACCTCCGCCGCGTCCAACCGGCGTGCGATGCCCCGCAGCTGCTGTGACGGCGTCCGTGTGCCAGCGCCGTTGCGTTGTAGGATACACACCATCTGGGGGAAGGGGCCTGGGGAGGGGAGCATCAGGTGTAAGCCCCCATCAGGGGCTCCAGCTCCAGTGTGCACAGGCCCTCGGTCTGAGCCACAACACCATCGGGCACCGCCTGCCCACTACGACACATATCATGTGCCGAATGCCCATGACTGCTTTGCGCCACCAATGGGCCCTGTGGTACAATTTCTCACCCCAAATGTGTGGTCAGCACTCTTGTCAGTGCTGGCAAGGGTGGTATGGACCGAAGGTTTACGTGCCAGGGGACCTACAGTTTAGGTGTTAGGATCCAAGGAAGTGGACAGGGGGTTAAAACCTGGCAACCCCCCCCCCACCCACACCCCCGGATGACCCCGATGAAGGCCGTGATGTGGCAGGCGCGGTTGGGGCCAGTTGCACGATGGCACACCTGACCCCTTTGTGACCCGATGGTGAACATTACCTGCAGCACACGGAAAGGTTTGTTGGCCCAAACGACTTGGCCCAGGAAAATCAGTTTCCTCTTCCTATTCCCTCTTCTGCTCGCACATTCGGCACTGCCCTCGCTTGTGAAGACTCGGAATGGCCAACACTGTGCGGGGATCTCCGACATGGCATTGGAGCGGCAAAGTAATGACCTTCCCATGGTCAGAGCACCCGTGATGTGTGAGAAAGGAACCCCCCACCCCACCCCACCTCACCACAGCCCCTGAAAAGTGGTGCATGTGGTCCTTGCATCGCCCGGTGTGGGGGTGCTGCCATGAAGGCTGAGTAACTGAGTCAGGCTTGGGGTCTGACTGCACCGGCAATGGCCCAAATGTTTTGTTTTGGCATTCCCATGAGGGTTCAGTTGTCATCGGATAGGACGGGAGGGGAGGTGTTCCGGGGGCCGCTTTTGGGGGGGGGGGGGGCGGCGCACCGTGCGTGCACCATGCATCTGTGCTATTTACATAATTTACCTGAACCCATTGTTTTGCTTGTTTATTGCCCCCTGAGGTGCTGTGTTGCTGAGCTGGTACCCATTTCACTGTAAATACCTTGAGGGTTGCATTGTACATGTTGTACCTTGGTCTATAGCTCAGCAACACAATGTCATTGTCTTGGGTTCAAGCTGATACCCTTGTCTTGCCCTGCAAATGAGTGGGTTCCTACTATTGTTCTCGCCCCCTCGCAGCACCCTAGTGATTACCTACACATACAATATGAGGTGAATGGGAAGGCGGTGATTAATGCTGCTGCTGCACTCCACCACCCCGAGTTCCACATTTGGAGCCCATCCCCAACACCCTCAACCTCTTCTACGCTTGACCCTGATGAACAGCATGCCTCAGTGGATGGTCGTTCACCGTCGCCCCACCCAAAACCTGATGGACAACATGCTTCTACAGCACCAGTTGTGCTGTGCTGTCTATGCACCAGATTCTTTGCCGGTTTTCATATTCTGCAAGGCCTTGACTGTGGAATGTCAGTTCAGACTGTGAGAATCCCATCAGATGCCCATTCGCCAGCTGTTTTCTTGGTGCCCAGGTTGCCAATCAGGGGGCTTTCTGTCAGCGGCTGTTTGCAGGGTGAGAGCTGCAGAATTGCCCAAAAGGGTGCGCGCCATGCGCGCACTGTGCACCCTTCACCCTAGGGACACAGGCACCAGCTGTGACTGTGTGCATTCCACTGCCTCTGCTGGTGTGTTGTCAAAATGGCCACAATGTGTTGGAGGTCTCAACCCCCCCCCCCCCCCACTGCTGCCCCCCACCTCCTGAGCATCCTCCGCCTTTATGGCACCCCCCCCCCAAAAAAAAACCCCTCCTGGGCCTGGGTGCAGCACAACTGGCGGGACCACGCCTGTCCTTGGGAGCCCCCCTCACGGAGTGTTATGCTATGGCACACAACGTGAGCCCCCCCCCCCTTCCATGATGCAGTAATGCAGGCCAGCTGTTGTGGCCGACAAAACACGGCCAATCAAGAACAACTGAATCCAACGGGAGAAAGCTGTGGGATAGAATCAGCTGTGGACCCACAGTTTGTAGTGGGAAGAAATAACATTTCCCGACGGAAAAATTGAGTTGCCCCATTTTCGGTACACAAACTTTTGGGTCCCGGACCCCCTCCCTCTTCTATCACATGCAGGGGGTAGATGCATGGAGAAAGCTGTATGATAGAACCCGCTGCGTGGCTCAGCGAAGTCTTCTATTTATTCACGCGTAGCAAGGTCCATCACGCCCAGCCCGGATTCATCAGGGTGTGAGGAGGTCATGAGGCCACTTACACCAACTCCGGCACGGCCATGGTACACAACGTCAGAATGGTTGTCGGTAGTGGAACATCCCGTCACACGTCCAGCGGAATGGGACACGCCACACGGTACGGGGACCACTCCGCCAGTCCGTAGGTGCAAGCGGGCCAGAAAACTGTTTGACTATTCTGCGGCGAACTCCGATTTGTTTCTTGCTGCGGCTCCGCAAGAACTCTGGTTTGAGCAGCTTGCTGCAGTTTGCTGCGGTGGGTGGTTGAGTTGCGCGGGGCCTGCCTGCATTGCTGCTCCTGGACCCTATCCCACACTCAGAAGCTGTGAATCAGTGACTGCCGAACATCGCATCAGATGCACACCAGGACCTGCAAGTGTGGAGCGCCCTGTTGACCTGGCGTGCAGCCCCCAACGATACACGCCCGCACACCCGCGTGCGCCACCACCGCTTGGGAATGTTATGCAACACCGGCACATGGGCCTCGCCGTGTTGTATGTCTGTGCCATTGGCCACCCCCGCCACCTCCGGCCAACTGCCGAGGCCCACCCATCGCGGTTCGTCAGTCCGTCCCAGCGGCAGTCGTGTCGCCGTTGCGGCGCTGACTAGTCTCGGGGCCCAACAGAGGGCACCGATACCTGCCACTGGACTCACCCGCGGAACCTGTGAACCGACACCCGTGCGCTGCAGCCGCCTGTAACCCCCCCCCCCCCCAGTCTGCAGCGGCATGGGCCACCAATTGCACGAGGCCTCAGTGGCATGGGCGGGGGAAGGGGGGCACGGAGGCGAGCACATGTCGTTCTGTGTGGATCAGGTTTGCCTTGCATGCCTATCCTTGAACGTCCGGTCACTCACTCCGGCACCCACGGCACACGCGTGCACACACACACACACACACACACACACACACCAGAACAGCAGAATTTATGGTTCGGTCGCATAGCAGTAGGTCTTAGTTGTTGAACCTCGCAGTTTGAGCTTGGTTTGAATGATTTGGGCGTCACATACACATGCACACGCGCGCACACACACACGCACACGCACCTGTTGAGTGGTTTTTTTTGGCTGACGTTGTGTCCCCCGCAGCTAAGGGCGCAAGAACGTCATCCATGGAACATAATACCCCCGCCACTGAATGCACTTCCCACGCCGCACTCAAAATACCGTCCGAGGCCTGCGCACTTGATCGCACTGCACCATCCGATTGCTTGCGGCCTGATCTGACACCTCCCTCGTGTCACATAAGGAGACCCGTTGCAGTTGCTGAGTGGTGCTTGCTGTGAGGGCAGGGGTCATAGACATCACCTGTGGCTGCGTCATGCCCATCCATGCCGAGTCGTGGCATGGCTTGTTGTACACTTGAACAGTCTCACGTCCGCGCTATTCCTCCTAGTAGTGTATACAGTGTCGTGGGATTGCACATAAACCAGAACTGTCCAAACAACACCTGGTCTTCATCATGCAGCTTTTGGTGCTTCCGCTGTTGGCTGTGCAAGTGTGCATGTGCAAAGGGTGGGGGGATTTCGCTCTGTGCCTCTCTCTCTTGTATGGGCTTCATCCATGACCCCTTCAGCCTGCCCCCACTCTGTGCATTCAGGACGGTCTATGCTCACAGATCTTGGGCCTTCAAATCACCTCGAAGAGAGGTTGTTAGATCAAGCGCAGGCGCGGGCGTCATATACCCCCCTTTTTTGGGGTCATTCGCGTAGCATACCCCAAGGCATGATATTGGATGTCCAACCCCTTGTAAAATCATTATTTTTCCCAATAAGAGCATCCCCGAATGGATTTTTTGATTTTGAGGCCTCTACCCCCTAAGACTGGATATCACTTTTTTGAGGGGGGGTGGGGGGGGGGGGGGTGGGGGGGGGGTGGGTGGGGGGGGGGGGGGAGGTCAAAAGTTTTTGCTTAATAGGCTAAAAGCAGTGGGGACGCACGGTGCGGGTAACAGGGCCAGTGGTCCAATGGTAACACAGCCGACACTAGATGCGCAGGAGTCGGTTCGAATCTTGATCTGTCGACTTGTGGCGCCGCCGCCGCCGCCGGCGGCGCGAAAGCGCGCTAACCGGGTACCGAACCAGCGATAGCACCGATCCCGATCGGCTGCGTTACCGCTCGGCCACTACTCAAATTCACTGCTTGGGGCCGCATCTGCCACTGCAAAAAAATCCAAACCTGTGTGTATCTGTCTGACTGCCTGCTTGCTGGCTCAGGGACTGATTGGCTGACTGTCAACCTCTCTTCGAGGTGCACTGCCGAAGGCAATAGAATTTCCAGAAAGTTGCAGTGAGTCACTCAGTGTCTTCACCAGTCCACATTGGTCGCCGAACATGTACGGGGATGTTTCAATGATGGGGGCCCCCCAGCCGAGTTCCACTTAACAACTCAAGGGAGGGGGGGGGGTTCCAGACCACCCACACCCCCCCATCAGACCCACCCAACCACCACCCCGCCCCCCCACCCCCCCCCTCATGTGGGTTGTCACGGGACACTGACTTCGGGTCCCCGGGCATCAAGGGGCCGTTCGCATGTCAGAGTTACGGGCCCAGTGGGCCGCGTGACCTGTGACCCCGGGATGGCCCTCCCGAAAAGAGCGAAGCACCAATCCAATCCAATCCAATCCCCCCCCCCCTCTTAAGTGATGGGGCCCAATCACCTCGAAGAGGGTTGTTAGGTCAAGCACAGGTGCGGGCGCCATACACCCCCCTTTTGGGGATCGGTCACGTAGGACACCTCATGGTATGATATTAGATGTCTAACCCCATGCAAAATCATCGTTTTGCGAGACAAATTGATCCCCCAATCATCCGGGGTGTTGGTTGAGTGTTGTTGGCAGTGGTTGACAACCTTTCCCATGAAAAAACAACAAAAACGCCATATTTTTGGATACGGGTCTGGGTGTTTGGATGTCCACGGAAGAATTGGCACCCGTTTAGCTCTGCCTTGACCGGCAGCCTCCACCCATGTTAACAACACTTTTCCAAATACAGAAATACGCGTTGCTGGAAGGGCAGCAGTGCCCTTGTGTTAGGGTTGGGCTGCTTCATACTCGCCATGGCTGCATGTGGTAGCCTTTGGTAGCCTGTGGCTCACCATAGGCCACCCTATGGCTCACCAAAGGCTACCAAAGACTACCACATGCAGCCATTGCGAGCCAAAGCACGCACTGCAAAGTTTTTGTTCTGGTAGATATACGGGGCCCCGGTGCATGACCAGACCCCCCCCCCCCCGCATCTTCATGAGTGGATGATGTATCCATGACAGTGGGGGGTATGCCCGTCTCCGTGAGATGGAGCAAACACTGCAGGGTCATGAGTCAGGGAATGGCAGCACGAGGAGGAGGCGCAGATCTGTGCCGAGCACTGCACATATCTTTTGTCAAGATTGACTCAAACGGGACTGAGCACCCGCAGTAGGAGAACGCATTTGCCCTGCTCAAATTGTAGTCTCACTGCATGATTTGAATGTATTCTGCAGCTCAAATGCAACACCACATCGGTCCCCAGAGAAGGGATTCCCCCCCCGCCCCCCAATGCCCAAGAATGGCCGTGCCCAAGAACCACCCCCTGGTTCCACAGCACTTTTCCTGGCACTACCTTTCTTGCACAGAATTGGGTTTCATATCAGAACCAGTTGAACGTCAGGTCATTCCAATGCCCATTTACATGTGCACTGCAACCCCCTTTGCTGAAATTCTGCCCTTTTGCGGTTCATTTGTCCATGTGCTTCACTGTGAGAAAGGAAAGGGTGCAACGCGCCGGGAATTTTTTCCCCCTGCCGCAGGTGCTCATGGCCATGTGCAAGCACCAACCCCACGGCAGTCCCACGGCACATTTTGTCTTGAAAACACTGTCCCAGAACCACCCGCTGACCACACGGCAGAACGTTGCCGGTTCCTGGGCACAGGAGGTGGTGATGGGGGGTAACCCCCCCCCCCCTGCGCATGCACGGCCTTGTCTAAGTACGGGGTGGGCGAGGAAATTTTGGGACCGCTGTTTTTGTGGTCCAGAATGGAGGATTGGGTGTCTGTAGAGCGTTTGTACAGGGAAAGAGGGGCTCATTCATGTCTGTGATGGTGCATTCTGTTCATAACAACATTGTACTACACAGTGGAACCCCACGCTGCTTGTTCTGATGTGATTTTCAGCCACAGCTAACAATGTTATTCCCGGTCTGGCTGTCACATGTGTCACGCGCATGCACGGCCTTGTCTAAGCACGGGGTGGGCGTTGAACCGCCGTTTTGGCCGGACTTCTGAGACCGCGGCCGTGCTTGCGCAAGGGGGGGGGGTACACGTGTTCGCCATCGGAGACCCCCATGTGTTTTGGTGCATGTATTTGCGCTCTCCGGAGGTCATGGGCGTCAAGGGCACACGACATGGAACTCCCACGCCCAATGTGCACGCCGCACCCGCGCAGTGCACACGCGGTGCACAGCCTCTGCCACGGTCTGCCAGGGCTTTGCTTGAAGGGAGGGGGGGCCAACGCTCCTCCTTCAACTCTACCCGAAGGCACGTCCACAACCACAATACCCCCCCCACCCGCGTTCCCAACCGCCAGGGACTGCCCCCAACCGATTTTACAGCGCGCCCCAACCGCTTTGTAACCGCTCTGAGTTTGCCCCCAGAGCGCCCTCCCCTTCAAGCAAACCCCTCAGACTCAGAGTGCTCAGACTCTGCTCTGCGTCCCCCCCGGTGCCTCTTTGGCCCTCCATCCCCCTGCAGAGGGTCGGTTGTGCCATGAGGTGGAGTGCCATTGCCGTCACCGCGGAGTCCACCGAGGCTGCGCTGGCCCACAGGGCCCTGCTGCAGGAGCGGCAGAAGCAGGGGTGCCTCCCCGGGGCCGACGCCCACACGATCTTTGTGGCGGCCCCCGATCCGCAGCTCGTGGACGGGCCCAGGTATGCCCCCGGCGGGAGGGCGAAAGGCCTGATGACTGTTCCCCCTGGGGACCCCCCCCCCCATTCCTCATAGCAGAGTGGCTGCTGCTCGGAGAGGGTGCTTCGGTACCATGGGTGCCTTCACGCAGTGGAGTGGAGGGCAATGAGCAGGCGGGCAGACCAAGGGGCAAAACTTGTTAAGAACAAGGTCGTTGCGTACAGATCAGTTACAGACGTTTGGGCCGGCGTGGGGCTACAGGAAGTGCCAGACGCATACGATACGAACTCCAATGCCTCGGGGGGTTCGCGTCTGTCCAGTGACCAGGAGCAGCCACATAGAACTTTCCTGGGGCAAAAGGGGAAAACGGGGCACCACTGTGTCCCCCCCCTCCTTCACCACGGCTGCTCCCGATGCTCAACCCAATCGGCCCAGGCAACATTCGGCACTGATCTGGTGAGCGATGACCGCATGCCTATGACCCGGGGGGTATGCGATGGCTCAGTATCCGGCGCTTCACCCCCATCATCATCAGAGTGAGGGTGGCATGAGGTCCGGATGAGGCTGGTCATGTCAAACCCTGACGACATGACCCATCCTCCGGTGCCATGAACGCCACGGCCCCCACATGGGACAGGGTGAGACAGAGCCATGAAGGACGGGGGGCCGACCGCCAGCCGATCGGTGTAACAGCAGGGCCAAGGGGGACTCGCCAGCTGACCAGCGGCCCTGACCAGTGGAACAAGCCATCGACCCGCACAATCCATGGCACACGTCCAGAGCCTTAGTCATAGTACCTGCAGTGCCTGTGACGAACAGGAAAGTGACGTGGTGTCAGCTCCACACTACTACTACCCCCCCCCCCCCACAACCAACACACGTTTGGGCCCACGGAGGGTCAGAATGTGCAGTGGCAAGAGGCCAATAGGCGTCGCCAAAGGCAAACAATCAGATACCGAGGCCTTGTGCCAACCCCCCCCCCTTTGAACCCCCCCCCCCCATGGGGGGGAACCGTCACGTGGCCCAAAAAGCATAAGAAATACCAGGCGCCGAGGGCGCCAAAGAGTTTTTTTACAAGGCGCCGAAGCTGATTTACACTGTGATACTATGGCACGGTTTTGTGGTGCGATCCCCCCCCCCCCCCCCCCAGGGGGGGGACCGTCACTTCAGGCCGTCACTTCGGGGGGGGGGGGGGTGGCACACACACGCACACGCACACACACACGGAAACACAGCGAGGTAGGTTGTGGACAGCCTGAGGACAGAGGTGTGTGTGGGCAGCAAAAACAGTCAAACGACCTCGGCAACAACCAGCACAACCCCCAATACGCCAATTATTGGGCGCCGCTGACCCCCAAACGGCACATCCCGCCACATCCAGCACAGCCCCAACACACCAACGACGGGGCTCCGCGAACGCGGAAACGACACCCGCAAGAGCACCGGCCGCAGCGGCCGACAGAACGCAGCGACCCGACGCAACATGCGGAGGGAAGAACGGGTGACTGTCCAGGGCCCCGTAAAGAAACAACAACCCGACGGAATGTCACACGGGGGGTCCCCCCTGGAATCCCCCCCAGGGGGGGGGGGGGCGGCCTGACAAAACGGGGGAGATTGCAGGGGGGGGGGAGGTATGTGCGTTGTGGGTGCAGTTCAATCAGCCCCTTGTCACTGCGGGGCCGAACGGCGCCTATGGTACCACTGACGAGGCTTTTGTTGTGCTGACGTGTGCCTGCCCTCTGTGACCAGCACACCACACGTCTCCGTACGGGGGGGGGGGTTGGCACAAGGCCTTGGTGGTTGGCTCTGTTAGCCTGTGGTGGCGCCTATTGGCCTCTCGCCCTTGAACCTTCTGCTATGCCATTGAGGCTGGCGTTTGGCATCAGGGAAACAGTGGCTGGGCAAAGGCTGGGCGCCCTGGAGGGGGGGGGGGGGGGTTGGCACAAGGCCTTGGTGGTTGGCTCTGTTAGCCTGTGGTGGCGCCTATTAGGGGGGGGGTCTGCCGTTGCACCTCCGGGGAAGGCAATTCAGGTGCTGTCAAGACCGGTTGTGGACCCCCATCCCCCCCTCAAGTGGCCTTTCCCCTTTCCCCCGCCGCGCAAGACAGTGCACGTTGGACGCCCCTCGCCCGTGCGTTCACAGCCCCAGCGGTGGCGTTGGGAGCGGCGGGGCCACAATGAACGCCCTCCTGTACATCGCCGAGCACATCTCCGCGTCGCACTCCAGCCAACTCGACCAGAAGCTGTTCGAGCAGCACCTCTGCCTTGTGCTGCACTGCAGCTGCCGGCACCGGGTGCCACCCTGCAACATGCTGGGCAAGGCCTTCAGCCCCCTGCCGGTCAGCCTTCCCCAAGATGACGCAGGTGGTGTGCCGGTGTGCGGGGGTCGAGCGCACTTCTTGTAGGGTAAAGGTAAAGGTAAAGTGCTCGGGCGATCTCCGGACTCCAGCGTAACCGTGATCCCTACCTGTCCCAAGGCACCGCACCCCACAGAACACTACACTCATCAAAACAGTTGGGGGGTCATCGTAAGTATTCCGTTTTGTTGGTGTGGCGGAGGGTCCCCCCCTCCCCTACCCCCTTCCCCTTCCGGAAGGGCCCTGCGGGGGCGGTGTAGTACAACCGGTGCCCAGTGCCGTGCCGTGCGGTGGAGGAGGGGGCGAAGGGGGTGGTCCAGGACGACCGGGCGGGGACCGCGTCGTACCACCGGGGGCCAGTGCTCAGACGTCACGGCGGTGGTGCTGCTGCCCTACGCCCCGGGTCTGTGGGCCGGGCTGGGCCCCCCTCGTCCTACGTGGCAGCAGAGGGGGGGGGGGGGGGGGCTGGAGGGGGGGGGGGGCAGCACTTCAGCGGCTCGCGCTCTGGTCTCGCGGGGCTGTGCTGCCGTCGCAAAGCACGGCTGTATTTTAGGACCGAGATTTTCTTTTTTTTTGTTCCGCTGAGGATGCCCCCGAGGGTTTTGGTGGCAGGATTCGGGTAACCGACGGCGGTTGGCCGATGACCAACCGCAGGCACTCGCCGGCCGGAGCTTTGCGGAGGTGCGAGTGGTGCGAGCTTTGTGGAGGTGTTGAACGACCAAACGCCCGTTTCGGTGCCACCGTCGCCCCCCGAAGAGGGCCTGGGCGTACCGTCAGGACTGGGGCGTGCACACACCCGAGCCACGAGGCCCCGCAGCCCCCCCGAGGGCTGCATGGGAAGAGGGGGGGGTACCCCCCGCCCCCCTCCAGAGCCTCTGCCCAGCCACTGTCCCCCTGACGCCAAGTGCCAGCCTCAATGGCATTTGTAACCGACAGTAACCGCCCCCAACCGCTTTGGCAACCTCCTCCAACCGCCTGCCTAACCGCCTCTGGGGCCGCCTCTGAGGCCTCTTCCGTTCCAATGCAGCCCTGCCGCCCCCCCCCCCCCCGTCCGGTAGGGGTCCCCCACCGAAGGGGGTATCCACTGGGACGCCCCTGGCCAATGGCGAGGGCCGGTGCCCTCCTCCATGTGGACCCGACACGGGGCAGTGGAACAGGGACAGTCCTGGGGCTCCGTTGGCAGAACGTCCCGAGGGGAAGGAAAGGGAAGTAGAGAGGGAAGGATAGGCCAAGGAGGGAGAGGGAGGGCACAGGGGGGGTGAGAGGCCGATGGGCACCGCCGCCGATGGGGGGGAGAGGGTTCAAGGGAAGGGCAGTGAGTGGCGATCGGCCAATGGGCGCCGCCATCTGCAGACCATAACACGCCCTGGCGTCATACCAACGTTGCCAACCCCAGTGGCCCTGTGCCAGCCCCTCCCCCCCCCCCGTTGCCTCAGTCGGCTCTTCTGTGGTCAGGCGATCGCGTGCATCGCTGTGCCCGTGCGCAGGGTCTCTGCTGTCGGGCGTCAGTAGCGTGGACCTGCTCCTGAAGGACCTGCACACGATGGCCCAGAACACCCACTTCGGAGTGTGGGTGTGCTCGACGGAGTTCTACCTCCGGGACTGTGCCCATCCGATGCAGGTCCGCCGGGGCGATGGCCTTGAGGGGGGGCTTTGGGCTTTGGGCTTGTCTTCCCGATCCGAAGAGGGCCTTAGGGGCCCACGGATTGCCTCGCTTTGGGGAAGTTAGGCTCAGGCGCACCGCACTCACCCTCGAACCATGCGGTGCGAGAGCGGGGTATACACCTCCTAGTGCGGACGTGCTTGTGCTGGCATGGGGCATGGGGCATGGGGCACGGCACAGGGGTTGCAGGGGTAGGGGGGGAGGGGCAGTGCCAAAGGGGGCAGGGGGGAGGGAGGACCACCTGTGCGGGGCACCGTCGGGGCTCCCGCTCCCCTGCTTCCGTGCAGCGAAGCACCTGTACCCTGTAGCAGTGGGCGGGAAGGGGGGAGTCACGGAGATTCGGTACCGGTAATACAATACACCCTATGGCACAAGCAAGGGCAACACTATGCATACGAGAGTGCGATTATGCAGGTAGGTAGTACCAGTGGGCAAAATGCCGTAAAGTGTACCCAAGGTAATACAGTTATCTAATTTAGGATTACTGTGTCGAGGGGGGGGGGGAGAGGAGTGCAGCCGTGGGAACGCCCACTGGCGCTGCACGGACAGAGAGTACTGTCAATAATACAATATACCCTATTGCACTGCACTGGTAGGTAGGTAGGTAATACTAGCAGGCTAAATACAGTTGCGTGTAGTAAAGCTACCTATACTGTATTTCCGGTGTTGTGTGCTGGGGTACAAGGGGAAGGAGGGGATTCGAACCCGCGACTGCCACTCAGCAGTTCATGGGGTTGACCGCTCGGCCACTCGGCCGGCGGTATGATGGGGCGGGTTGTGAGGGGCAGGAGGGGAGAGCAGCCGTGGGATCGCCCACAGGCGCCGCTGGAGAGGGGGGAAGGTGGAGCGCAGCTGTGGGATCGCCCACAGGCGCTCCCGGGGGGGGGGGGGGTGGAGGGTAGGCGGGCAGCCGTGGGACAGCCCACTGCTGCAATCGAGGCAGGGAGGGGCGAGAGGGGCAGGGGCCGGGGCAGGGGGGAGGGAGGTCCACCTGTGTGGGGCACCGTCGAGGCTCCCGCTCCTCAGGTTCCGTGAGTGGAGGCACCTGCAGATGTGCTGTGGGGGGCGGTAGGCGAGGGGTCACGGAGACACAGCACTGGCGATAATACAATATACCCTATTGCACTGGTAGGTAGGTAGGTAATACAAGCAGGCAAAATACAGTTACGTGTAGTACAGCTACCTATATTGTATTTCCGGTGTTGTGTGCTGGGGTACAAGGGGAAGGAGGGGATTCGAACCCGCGACTGCCACTCAGCAGTTCATGGGGTTGACCGCTCGGCCACTCGGCCGGCGGTATAATGGGGCGGGTTGTGAGGGCGAGGGGGGGAGAGCAGCCGTGGGATCGCCCACAGGCGCCGCTGGAGAGGGGGGAAGGTGGAGCGCAGCTGTGGGATCGCCCACAGGCGCTCCCGGGGGGGGGGGGGTGGAGGGTAGGCGGGCAGCCGTGGGACAGCCCACTGCTGCAATCGAGGCAGGGAGGGGCGAGAGGGGCAGGGGCCGGGGCAGGGGGGAGGGAGGTCCACCTGTGTGGGGCACCGTCGAGGCTCCCGCTCCTCAGGTTCCGTGAGTGGAGGCACCTGCAGATGTGCTGTGGGGGGCGGTAGGCGAGGGGTCACGGAGATACAGTACTGGTAATAACACAATATACCCTATTGCACTGGTAGGTAGGTAGGTAATACTAGCAGGCAAAATACAGTTACGTGTAGTACAGCTACCTATATTGTATTTCCTGTGTTGTGTGTTGGGGGTACAAGGGGAAGGAAGGGAATCGAACCCGCGACTGCCACTCGGCAGTTCATGGGGTTGACCGCTCGGCCACCCGGCCGGCGGTATGATGGGGCGGGTTGTGAGGGGTAGGAGGGGAGAGCAGCCGTGGGATCGCCCACAGGCGCCGCTGGAGAGGGGGGAAGGTGGAGCGCAGCTGTGGGATCGCCCACAGGCGCTCCCGGGGGGGGGGGGGTGGAGGGTAGGAGGTCAGCCGTGGGACAGCCCACTGCTGCAATCGAGGCAGGGAGGGGCGAGAGGGGCAGGGGCCGGGGCAGGGGGGAGGGAGGTCCACCTGTGTGGGGCACCGTCGAGGCTCCCGCTCCTCAGGTTCCGTGAGTGGAGGCACCTGCAGATGTGCTGTGGGGGGCGGTAGGCGAGGGGTCACGGAGATACAGTACTGGTAATAACACAATATACCCTATTGCACTGGTAGGTAGGTAGGTAATACTAGCAGGCAAAATACAGTTGCGTGTAGTACAGCTACCTATATTGTATTTCCTGTGTTGTGTGTTGGGGGTACAAGGGGAAGGAAGGGAATCGAACCCGCGACTGCCACTCGGCAGTTCATGGGGTTGACCGCTCGGCCACTCGGCCGGCGGTATGATGGGGCGGGTTGTGAGGGGTAGGAGGGGAGAGCAGCCGTGGGATCGCCCACAGGCGCCGCTGGAGAGGGGGGAAGGTGGAGCGCAGCTGTGGGATCGCCCACAGGCGCTCCCGGGGGAGGGTGGAGGGTAGGAGGTCAGCCGTGGGACAGCCCACTGCTGCAATCGAGGCAGGGAGGGGCGAGAGGGGCAGGGGCCGGGGCAGGGGGGAGGGAGGTCTACCTGTGTGGGGCACCGGCGGGGCTCCCGCTCCTTAGGTTCTGTGAGTGGAAGCACCTGCAGATGTGCTGTGGGGGGCGGTAGGCGAGGGGTCACGGAGACACAGTACTGGTAATAACACAATATACCCTATTGCACTGGTAGGTAGGTAGGTAATACTAGCAGGCAAAATACAGTTGCGTGTAGTACAGCTACCTATATTGTATTTCCTGTGTTGTGCGTTGGGGGTACAAGGGGAAGGAAGGGAATCGAACCCGCGACTGCCACTCGGCAGTTCATGGGGTTGACCGCTCGGCCACTCGGCCGGCGGTATAATGGGGCGGGTTGTGAGGGCGAGGGGGGAGAGCAGCCGTGGGATCGCCCACAGGCGCCGCTGGAGAGGGGCGAAGGTGGAGCGCAGCTGTGGGATCGCCCATAGTCGCTCCTGGGGGAGGGTGGAGGGTAGGAGGGCAGCCGTGGGACGTCCCACTGGCGCTGCCAGGGAAGGGAGGTGTGAGTGGGGCAGGGGCTGGGGGAGGGCATGCTTGGGGGTGGGGGGGGTGCCGGGCCTGCTTTCAGTCCGGCCCCCTTTCTGTTGGGGGGGGGGGGGTAGGGGCAGCAAAAGGTCTGCTCCCCTGTTTTCTGGTCCCCAAGGGGAACCAGCCCACGGCCTGCACCCTCGCTTTGTGGTGGCTGAAATTTGGGCCGACAGGGGGCCTTGAGGGGGGGGGGGGGGGGGCATTAGAACGACCAACAACCGTAGGAGGAGCCCCCCGGCCAGACCAAAGTGACCCACCCTTTCTGCCCCCCCCCCCCCCCTCGTCCTTGCAGCGCCCCCCACATCCCCGACCCGAGTGATTTGATGTGCGCCGTCCCGCACATATTTGTCTTCGTGTGTCTCTGTGTGAGTCTGGGAATGGGTGTGCCAGTGTGCTACGAAGGGTCCACCAGCGCCGGCAGCGGAGGATAACGCCGCACTCGGTGCGGGTCGCGGAGGGCAATGCCGCGTTGGCGTTCTTTGCGGAACGTCCCATCCAGTTTGTCACCTCATTCCCTCATCCATCATTTGAATGGGGTCTTCCCCCCCTCCCCCCTCAGCCTGATGCCCCCGATTCGGATCATGCAGACGGATGCCCTCTGTTTTGTTCGTTGTGTGTATGGGGGGGGGATGGGTTCTGAGTGTCTAATTTTTTTTCGTGAAAGGCGCCTGTGACATGTCACTGGGGGGGGGGGGGGTTACGGAGGGGCTTGCCCCATGGCAGGGGGTTGGCACGAGGCCATGATTTGTTTTGTTTGCCTTTGGCGGTGCCTATTGGCCTCTCGCCACTGCACATTCTGACCAGGGGGGGGGGGGGGGTAGCCAATTGGAGGAGGGGGACAGAGGTAATTTGATAACAAGTGATCCCAGTGTGTAACTGCATCTGATGGGGTGCCATTCTGGCCTGAATTTAGCCCATAGGTCCGAGAGCGGTCTCCTGTACTTGACTCATCTGCCACAGCGAAAGGGGCCCCTCACATGTCACAGCACATCTCTTCTCTTTGACTCTTGCTTCCGCACACCCCCTCTGTGCCTCACCGGACACGGTCCTGCACACGCATCTGCTGCCCATCACGGGGTAGCCAAGGCATACCCCCGGTCCACAGCTGACCCCTTTAGACTTTAGTTTGGCACCCCCCGTTTGGTCGGCAGGTGTCCGCGGGGCGCCGGGAAGCACCGACCCTCCCCCAACAGTCTGATTCACACTGTTTTCCACCGGCTTGTCTCGAGGGAGGTAGGGAGCAGGGGGGACGGCAATGCCAAGGGAGAGGAGAGGCCGGCCACACAGCTAAAGGTGGGCGGGGGGGGGGGGGGCATTGGGGTCTGCATTTTTTTCGCAATTTTTTGCAATTTCGCAATTTTTTGCAACTTTTCTGCAATTGCTTTATGCTCGTCCCCTTTGCTTGCTTGTTGGTGCCCTGTGTGTCCCCTGTGCAGACGGGTGGCTGCTTGAGGCTTCGGGAGGTTTGGTGACGCACCGCAGTTTCGCATTCTTCCCGCAATTTTTCGCAATTGGATTTGACGCTCCCTCACCGCAAATCCCCCTCCCCTTCGTGCCGGAGGGCACGCCCTGTGCTCTGGTGTGCAGGTCGCAGCGTCCGGGATCACGGCGCTGGCGCTGAAGGCCGACCCCGCGCAGATGACCGACCACGGCGTGTACAAGACCGGCGCCGACGGCCGCGTGGCCAATCTCTACGTCCCTGGCACCGTGCACGTGTGTGGGGGTGCCTGCTGTCGTGGGGGTGGGACTAGGACCGCCCAGAGGCAGCCCTGGGGCTCAGGGCCCCGTAAACCCCTGCCACCCCCGATTTGAATCCACCCCCCCCCCCCCCCGGCAGCGCGTACAACCGGGAGCACCAACCGACAAACCGACCCTCTTTTGATCCCCCCCGCCCTCCTTTTCTTTGTGTGGAGCATCGCCAGGGGGTGCCATAAGGACACTCACCCCTTTTTTTTTACTATGGCATCCACTCTCTGATGTTTGGTGGCTACCCACCAACCGCCATCGGTTACCCACCGACCGCCATCTGTTATACACCAACCGCCATCTGTTACCCACCAACCGCCATCGGTTACCCACCGACCGCCATCTGTTACACACCAACCGCCATCGGTTACACAGCAACCGCCATCTGTTACACACCAACCGCCATCGGTTACCCACCAACCGCCATCGTAGGGCGTACGTAGGGCGTTGGACACTTCGAGTTTTTTTTTTTCATTACGGCACCCCCTGCTCAGCGCTGGTGTGTGGGGATGCCCCGGGGCGGAAGCAGCACTTGTGAGCAAGGGACCACTGTCCCACTCCCACCAAGTTAAAACCGTTCTCCCCGGCTGTCTGGGTTAGCCACATGCGGAGGAGCCAAAGGCCGACAAAAGGCTGACGTACATCGGGACACACCCACCTGCACACTTCCCCGCCTCCGTGGCTCACCCCCCCCCCCCCTGCACCACCATAAGTGTTGTCATGTTTTGTCATGGTTTGCGGGACAGCCTGAATGGCTAAGGCTCTTTCAACAGACCCTCTTCCGACAACGGGATCCTGTCTCAAGGTGATGCAGTACATTTGTTGTACACTTTGTTGTGTACACCGCCGAGGGAGAGGCGGTATGCGTGAGTACAAGAGGGTACCGCTGCAGTGAGGACTGTGCATACTACTGCACGGGGGTGGGGGGGGGTCAGCTGAGTTTGTTACGTTAAAGAACAACGATATGGACATGGACGGTGCTGCAGTGCAGCAGAACATTGATGAGCGGTGACCGGTCGCCTGTGACACGGGGGCGTTTGGGAGCTGAGTATCCGCTGCTTCATGGCCTGCACACCCTTGAGCCCCCCCCGCCTCTTGGGACTGGCCTGAGAGCCCCTTTCCCAACCCCCCCCCCCCCCCCCCCCCCGGCGTCCCGCTGCGGCTCTGGCCGGGGACTCTCCGATGCAGTGCACGGGGGCGCCGTGTGATTCACAGGGCTAATCGTTTGGCACAAGTTATTTCCTTGTTTTTACTAAGGCCTGAGCAGGGCTGTCCGAAAGAAGCCAGATTTTTTTTTGTTAAGGATAGCCCTTAAGGACAGCCCCCAGCGACCACCAACCGCCGACAATCGTCACCAACCGCCAACCGCCAACCGCCGCCAACCGCCAACCGCCACCGACCACCAACCGTCAACCTTTGAAGTAGAGAAGGTCCCTCGGACCTCAACAAAGCGCCGGCCATCGGTTGAGCACCAACTGCTATCACTGAAGCACCAACCGCTGTCGGTTGAGCACCAACCGCTATCACTGAAGCACCAACCGCCGTCGCTTGCGCACCAACTGCTATCACTGAAGCACCAACCGCCGTCGGTTGAGCACCAACTGCTATCACTGAAGCACCAACCGCCGTCGGTTGAGCACCAACTGCTATCACTGAAGCACCAACCGCCGTCGGTTGAGCACCAACTGCTATCACTGAAGCACCAACCGCCGTCGGTTGAGCACCAACTGCTATCACTGAAGCACCAACCGCCGTCGGTTGAGCACCAACTGCTATCACTGAAGCACCAACCGCCGTCGGTTGAGCACCAACTGCTATCACTGAAGCACCAACCGCCGTCGGTTGAGCACCAACTGCGGTTGGTGAAGCACTAACCGCCGTCAGTTGACTGGCGACCCAACCAAAGCCTCAGGCCCAGGGCTGTCTTTAAGGGGGAAACAAGAGCTTTGTCAACGCCAACAGAAACAAACGTTCAGGGTTGTTTGGCATGAAAGACCGCCGCGGCAACGGGCGGACTGCACGGCTCTGTGGCAGCGGTTGTCCCGGGGCCCCTGCTCTGCTCAGGTGACCGGCCAGAAGGAGGGCCCCGAGACGGCCGTGCGCGGTGATGGGTCCGTGCAGCTGATTGCCCCCTGCGTGTACATGTGCCCCGCCACGAGTGAACAACTGCTGAACCTGCACGCCTGGTATGCCGCAGGGGGGGGTGGGGGGCAGGGGGCCTTGTTTGAAGGGGAGGGGGGCCATCGAGGCAGTCCCAGAGTGGTTGCAGAGCGGTCACAGGGGATGTGAAAGCGGTTGTGGGGGGGGGGGGGGCGGTTTCTGACGGTTGCAAATGCGGGGGGGGCTGCTTTGGGGTATGGGAATGCCTTTGGGGTGGAGTCAGTGCAGTGGGAGGGGGCGGTAGCCCCCCCCCCCCCCCCGTTCAAGCGATTCCCGGGGGGGGGGGGGGGGGGGGGGCTGCGGCGTGGAGGGGGTTGCACTCGGTGGGGGGATGTGGTGCGGTCCGGAGGAGAGCCCGCGGCGGTGCAGTGCAAAGGGTGTGCGCTGCCAAGCCCAGGCCCGGAGACTCCCCCCCAGCCCCCGGGTCGAGAGGGGCAGGCAGGGGGGGGTGGCCTGGCTCAGCCCCTGATCCCCCCCCCTCCCCAAAACGTTGAGAAGGTCCGGACCACACTTGCGCTGGAACGGTAGCCTGCGGTGGGGGGTAAAGATGCGTTGTTACACCATGTGTGTGTGTACTCAAAGTGCTCAGAGTTTGATGGGGAATCCGCCGTGGACAGAGTGCGAATACTCTGAGCGAAGATATTTCTGCAAACGCGCTCGCCATGAATGGCGCAGAGCGCAGAAGATATTGCTGCAACGCACCACCAGCAAGTCGCACATTGGTGAGCTAGCACCCATGGCCTTGTGTGACATTCACGTTGCGGGTTGTGGTGAGCACCTCCCGGCCTGGGGTCTTCGTGATGACCGCATACCGGGCACTGATCAGGCCGTCAGGGGAGGACGCCATGGGCAGAAGTTGCATTCTGGATTCCCCCCCAGGCGGGTGGATGCCCGCGGCAGTGCGGATGCCTGCTTGTCATAGCAGAGGGTTCAATAGGCGCCGCCACAGGCTAACCACCAACGCCTTGTGCCATACCCCGCCCTCCAGCCTCCCAAACCCGGCAGCTGGGGCCATCCCCCTCGGGGGGTAACTTTTTATCCCCCTCAACCTCCCCACAAATGTGTGTTCCAAATGATCAGCGCGGCGAGGGGCTCGTTCTGAGGGATGCGTGTTGGGGTGCCTGGGACCCCAGCCCCCCAAACCCCCAGCCACAGGGCCCAAGTCGTCGAGGGGGGCGGGTTGGGGTCAGGGTCTGAGCCTAAGGGCCCCCCCACGGGGGCAGGCAAGGCCCAAATGGGGAAAGGGTTGCAGCCCCGGGCTGCAGTAGGACGCGAGAGGCAACAGAAAAAAGAGGAATGTGAGGCATTGCCGGTGCCGGACGGCGAGGGGGCGGAACCCGAGGGACAAGGGTCCCCTTCTCATCTGTTGACGATGGCTTCCCCCCCAGTGGCCCTGGACAAGCAACGTCAGCGCCGTACTGCTACGGCGTGCACCCCCGGAAGTACCCGCCGGTGCACTGAGCCCCGTACGGCCACCCCCCCCCCCCTCCCACGGATACTCCCACACGGCGTTCGCCATCGGAGACCCCATGTGTCCTGGTGCATGTCGTTGTGCTCTCCGGAGGGACTGGGCTGAGGCGGGGGCCACATGGCTCATCCGTGAAGTGGGGGATCGAGTGGGGACTGAGGGCATGCGAGGGCGGAGGGTTTAGCATGCCATGGCAGCATGCTATGCCACATGCCAGAGTTGCAGTAGGGTTGCGGGGTTGCAGTAGAAGGGAAGGGGCCTCGGAGCGCGGGCCCAGAGGCGGTTGGACAGGCGGTTGGAGGAGGTTGCCAAAGCGGTTGGGGGCGGTTACCGTCAGTTACAAACGCCATTGAGGCCGGCACTTGGCGTCAGGGGGACAGTGGCTGGGCATACGCTGCGCGCCCTGGAGGGGGGGGATTTGGCACAGCCTCCAATACACCGCTGAGGGCGGGGTGACCCCTCGGTTTCCATACGCGATATGTATAGCGTCAGCATCGCACTGATCATTTTCATACCCAATTTGTTTGGGTCCGATCCCCCCCCTCCCATTCTACGGGGGGGAGGCGCAGTCGCGTCTCAACCCGGGAAATCCCCCCCCCCCCTACCGGTGCTCATGGGGAGTTGGGGCGGCCCGCACCCGAGGGCAGGGATGCATTGGAAAAGGGGGGGAGCCCCCCCCCCCCCCCCTCCAGGGCGCCCAGCCTACGCCCAGCCACTGTCCCCCTGACGGCAAGTGCCAGCTTCAGTGGCATTTGTAACCGACAGTAACCGCCCCCAACCGCTTTGGCAACCTCCTCCAACCGCCTGCCTAACCGGCTGCTGGGGCCGCCTCTGCGGTCCCTTCCCTTCCAACGCATCCCTGGCCGAGGGCCCACGCCCTGCCCTGCCCCGCCTCCCGCCCTCCCCTGTGCAGCCCCCCCCTGGACGCGTGCACGTACTACGGCTACGACTCCGGGGAGTGGCCCCTGTCCGTCAGTCTGTTCGTGGACATCCTCCGGGCGTGCGGCAGCGACGTGTGCGAGGAGGAGTACATGACGCTGGGTATGCCCCCGCGCCTCGGGGCCCTCTGGGGAGTGCCATAGGACCGGGGCAGGGGATCGCTTGAAGGGGGGGGGCAACACTGCGGCCCTGACTCTACCCCAAAGGCATTCCCATACCCCAACACCCGCCCTAATTGTACTTCCAACCGCCAGTAACCGCCCCCCAACCGCTTTCACAACCCCCCGTAACCGTAACCGTAACCGTAACCGTAACCGTAACAGTAACCGTAACCGTAACAGTAACCGTAACCGTAACCGGAACCGTAACCGGAACCGTAACCGTAACCGTAACCGTAACCGTAACCGTAACCGTAACCGTAACCGCTCTGCAGCTGCAATGGATTTGCCCCCAGAGCCCGCCTCCCCTTCCAGCAAATGCCTGCACCAGGGCGATGTGCAGTGGTGTGCCCCTGCGGCGCCGGGTGTACCACACGGTGGTTTGCCGGCTGCAGTAGAAGCCCCGCCCCCCGCCGCCCCCCCCGGGCCCTGCGGTACATCCCCCACATCGGATGTGGGGGTGGGGCACCCTCCGAACTTCACGGTCTTGGGGATGACTTTGTGTGGAGCGTCGCCGGGGACGGTGTGGGAGGGGACACCGAGGGGGCAGTGCGCCGGGATCGTGAGCAGTAGGGCAGACATGCCCGTCTCATGAACACTGCAGCCCCTCCCCCAGTGCATTGGGACCAGCAGCGCACACCATTTCCAATGCGGACCCCCCCCCGTCCCCTCCCATCGGCGTGTCACAGAAGAGAACAAGCACTGAACGCCGCTGCGCATTACCCAGCCCGCCTCTGGGGGAGCCCCCCCCCCAGGGATGCAGTAGAAGGGAAGGTACCTCAGAGGCGGCCCCAGAGGCGGTTAGGCAGGGTTGCCAAAGCGGTTGGGGGGCGGTTACTGTCAGTTACAAATGCCATTGAAGCCGGCACTTGGCGTCAGGGGGACAGTGGCTGGGCGTAGGCTGGGGGCCCTGGAGGGGGGGGGGGGTACCTCCCCCCCTTCCAATGCATCGCTGCATCCCCCCACCCCCCCATCAGCACAGCCTTGGGCCTTGACACCCCCAAGGGGGGCGGCCTCTTCAAATCCAGCCCCCCCCCGTTCCAGACCCCCCAAAGTTTTCAAACTCATTTTTCTCCAATTTGAGATTTTTGGGGGAAAGTGCTGGCGCCAAAGGCGCCGAATTTTTTTTTTTCGGCCTCCTGAAGGGGCCTTTTTTTTTTTTAACCCCATGTCTCTATACTCAAAATACTCAGAATTTTGTGGAGAAATCAAAAATGGGTGACAAGCACAAAGAAATGGACCCCTGACCAGACCAGGACGGACCTTGGCTGATGGGAGCCTGAGCTGCTGGGCAAATGGTTCTGAAAAACTTTTCACGCCACTTGTGTATGTTCCAAATGATCAGCGCGTCATGGGGATCATTTTGAGGTACGTATGTTGGGGCACCCACGGACCCCCCCCCCCCCCCCGGACCCCCTGGTGGCTGACTGGCAGACCCCCCTAACCCTCCCTCTCCCCCCGCCCTCCAGACCCCCAAAAGTTTTCGCACCCGCTTGAGGTCCTGGATTTGAACAGGCCGCCCCCCTTGACACCCCCGCCGTTGCAGACGGTGGCACCAACACCGGCACCCCCTTCAGCCAACAAAACGGGACGGATGACCGGTCACGGCCCCGTGCATCGGGCATGAGAATGGGTGGGTCCGGGACAGGGGCTTGGGGCCAGGGCGGTCATCCACAGTTGTTGTTTTTTTTTGGGGGGGGGGGTAGCCCGACCCCAAGGGGCCCCTCTATGTACCGTCCAACCGCCGTCAGTTACCCCCCAACCGCCGCCGGTTACCCCCCAACCGCCGTCGGTCACCCCCCAACCGCCGTGGCTTGCCCCCCAACCGCCGTCGGTTACCTCTCAACCGCCGCCGGTTACCCCCCAACCGCCATCTGTCACCACCCAACCGCCGTCTGTCACCACCCAACCGCCGTCGGTTATGTTCCATCGAACGGGACCTGACAGACACCAGCGGTTTTTGTTTATTTATCTGTTTGTTTGTCGCTCGGAGGGCCTGCCCTCTGCTTGGAGCCCCCGTTCCATGTCCACCGGCCCTCACCCGCCGGCGTCTCGCCAGAGAGCAAACGCTGCCGGAATCTGACGCCCGACGCCCGGCAGTTGCTCTGGAAGACCTTCCGCAAGACGCCGCTGTTCTGTTGGGAGGCCCCTCAGACCGCCCTCTTCGAGTACGTGAGGACCCCGGCGGACTACCGGCACTTCGCACAAAGTATGTCCGGGGGGGGGGGGGGGCTGTGCGTCCCCGGCAGCACCACCGGACACTCCCCCCCCCGGCGTAGCTCCCAGGCCTTGGCGAAGGAAGGCCTGGCCGAGCGCGAGTGCCCCCAGGCCTGTGATGTAGTAGAACGGCCGTACACCGCAGGAGAAGGAGGGGGGTAACCCCCCCCTGGACCACCCCCCCCCCCCTCTCCTCCCCTTCCAATGTTGGAGGCTGACAGCCAACATTTTGCTTCGGCGCAAGAGGATTTACGCTTCAAAAAGTTTTGGCCCGCCTTCAGCGGGGACCACAGGGGGACCCTGGGAGGAGGGGGGTCCCAGCCAACCCCCCCCTCCCCTTCTGGCCCCCCCTTCAGACCCCCCCTTCAGACCCCCCCTTCCACTACATCCGTGGCCCCCGGCGGGTGGTCATGGACAGAGGCCCCGGGGGGTATGGCCCTAGTGCACAGCGGAGCGAACATGACAAAGGCTTGTGGAGGGGCTGTGGGGGGGCGCTGCGCCGTGGCAGAGGGGCTGGGCACTCCGCACGGCAGATCATTTGCCGTTGTGGAGCCTTCAAAATGTGTTGGGGCCCAGGCCCCCGCCGCCGATGGAGAGAGACAAGACCCAGTGGGGCCCACACCGCGGCTTTGGTGCAGCTTCGTGACCCGGGGTAGGCCCCAGCGAAGGAGGGCCCGGTGGAGATCTTTGTGAAGACAAGTCGTTGGACGCTGCCAACCGCCAAAAGAGCAGCGGCATTGCAGGGCTTTGTGCCGACCCCCCCTCCCCCACCCCGGCCCAAAATTTGTCACCCCCCCCCCCCCCCCCGACCGCTCTTATTCTCTTTCACAAATGCAATTTAAGTCCTCCGACCCCCCGGCACATGAGCGGGTGTTCAGTGGACCGCCAAATGCCGCCGGTCGGATATGGACCGCCGACCGCCGACCGCCGCACCGGCACCGCGGTCCAGGACCGGGGCTGAGCACGGGGGGGGGGGGGGGGCAACCGGCATGAGGTGGGGGGTCTCCCGTAGCCCAGATGGGCTGTTTGTGCAACAGGAGCGGGAGCCCATCAGGGGCAGACCAGCTGTGAGGGGGAAAAGCACATATGGTGTACGGCCGGGACAGCGCGTGGAGGAACAGGGCACCTGGGCCTCACAGAAACAGAGCACAGCATAGCACCGCGGGGGTGGGGGGCGGAAACAAAGCAGATAAAAAGTGTACAGCACCCGGTTTTCCCACCTCAGTACGAACTGGGCCTGACTAGGTTTCACTTCTGAAATTGGGCGGGTTTAGGAGAGTTCCCAATAGTATGGCCGTACAAATCAGCCATGGGCGGACATACGGTCCGTGGGCATGGGTGGTCCACGTCCAAAGCCGGCCACCAACGAAAAAATTATGAAGTTATGGAGGTATGAAGCGGCAGCCGCATATTGCCCCAATCGATCGGGCACGCTCTAGTGTGCATGCGGGCTAAACGGGACTGCCCCTCTCCCCCCCCCCCTCTACCCGCAAGCCGGAGGGATACGCACACACCCTACCCCTAGAGTGGGGGGAGGGTGGAATGCGAAGGACGTGACCAAACCCTACGCCTAGGGATGGGGGGAACGCAATGGGAGGAACATGCACATGTGGGGGGACATGATAAGCGCTAACCACGGTGAAGAGGTTGAGGAAGGGTGAAGAGGTTTGGTGAAGATGGGGGAGCAGGCTTTGTACCTGGGAAATTAGAGATTTTGGAAAGAGATGGCCCATTGGCCTCCATAAAGTGGTGCTCGTTGGAGTCCGCGCTGAACACTGCGTCATCGCATGGTGATTAGGTAGCCCCTCCAGGCACGTCTGATCTGGTGCTGAGAAGATATATATACCGAAAAAAGTAGGCACTCAGTGTGAGCAACACTGCCGTGTTCGCGTGATATTGCAGGGTTTGGGCAAGGGTGTGCGCGCCTGTCTTGGTCAAAATGCTAATGCAGGACATTTGTCTTCGAATGCTGGGGCGTAGCAACCGTGCAGTGCAGCAGGCAAGTGGTCCCTTTACCCGTCCCCGCCGCAGCCCCGGGTTATCACGGGGGGGGATAAACACCAACCCGGGTGCCCACCAAAAACCAGCGTTGCGGCGGATGTTGCGGCCGGGGGGGGGGGGGGGGGGCGCGGGGGGAGCTCCCAGGAGCATGGCCGTACGCAATAGCCATTCAGATTGAGGGGCGGATTGGAACGGAGGGGGGGCAAAGGGTGCACCGCGGGGGTTGGGGGCGGAAACAAAGCAGATAAAAAGTGTACAGCACCCAGTTTTCCCACCTCAGTACGAACTAGGCCTGACTAGGTTTCACTTCTGAAATTGGGCGGGTTTAGGAGAGTTCCCAATAGTATGGCCGTACAAATCAGCCATGGGCGGACATACGGTCCGCGGGCATGGGTGGTCCACGTCCAAAGCCGGCCACCAACGAAAAAATTATGAAGTTATGGAGGTATGAAGCGGCAGCCGCATATTGCCCTAATCGATCGGGCACGCTCTAGTGTGCATGCGGGCTAAACGGGACTGCCCCTCTCCCCCCCCCCCTCTACCCACAAGCCGGAGGGATACGCACACACCCTACCCCTAGAGGGGGGGGGGGGTGGAATGCGAAAGACGTGACCAAACCCTCGGCCTAGGGATGGGGGGAACGCAATGGGAGGAACATGCACATGTGGGGGGACATGATAAGCGCTAACCACGGTGAAGAGGTTGAGAAAGGGTGAAGAGGTTTGGTGAAGATGGGGGAGCAGGCTTTGTACCTGGGAAATTAGAGATTTTGGAAAGAGATGGCCCATTGGCCTCCATAAAGTGGTGCTCGTTGGAGTCCGCGCTAAACACTGCGTCATCGCATGGTGATTAGGTAGCCCCTCCAGGCACGTCTGATCTGGTGCTGAGAAGATATTTATACCGAAAAAAGTAGGCACTCAGAAAGTGTGAGCAAGACTGCCGTGTTCGCGTGATATTGTAGGGTTTGGGCAAGGGCGTGCGCGCCTGTCTTGGTCAAAACGGTAATGCAGGACATTTGTCTTCGAATGCTGGGGCGTAGCAACCGTGCAGTGCAGCAGCTCCCTATACCCGTCCCCGCCGCAGCCCCGGGTTATCACGGGGGGGGATAAACACCAACCCGGGTGCCCACCAAAAACCAGCGTTGCGGCGGATGTTGCGGCCGGGGGGGGGGGGGGGGCTCCCAGGAGCATGGCCGTACGCAATAGCCATTCGGATCGAGGGGCAGATTGGAACGGGGATAGGGGGGGGCAAAGGGTGCACCGCGGTGGTGCGGGGCGGAAACAAAACAAATAAAAAGCGTACAGCACCCGGTTTTCCCACCTCAGTACGAATTGGGCCTGACTAGGTTTCACTTCTGAAATTGGGCGGGTTTAGGAGAGTTCCCAATAGTACGGCCATACAAATCAGCCATGGGCAGACATACGATCCCCGGGCATGGGTGGTCCACGTCCAAAGCCGGCCACCAACGAAAAAATTATGAAGTTATGGAGGTATGAAGCGGCAGCCGCATATTGCCCCAATCGATCGGGCACGCTCTAGTGTGCATGCGGGCTAAACGGGACTGCCCCTCTCCCCCCCCCCTCCACCCGCAAGCCGGAGGGACACGCACACACCCTACCCCTAGAGGGGGGGGAGGGTGGAATGCGAAGGATGTGACCAAACCCTACACCTAGGGATGGGGGGGACGCAATGGGAGGAACATGCACATGTGGGGGGACATGATAAGCGCTAACCACGGTGAAGAGGTTGAGGAAGGGTGAAGAGGTTTGGTTCAAGATGGGGGAGCAGGCTTTGTACCTGGGAAATTAGAGATTTTGGAAAGAGATGGCCCATTGGCCTCCATAAAGTGGTGCTCGTTGGAGTCCGCGCTAAACACTGCGTCATCGCATGGTGATTAGGTAGCCCCTCCAGGCACGTCTGATCTGGTGCTAAGAAGATATATATACCGAAAAAAGTAGGCACTCAGAAAGTGTGAGCAAGACTGCCGTGTTCGCGTGATATTGCAGGGTTTGGGCAAGGGCGTGCGCGCCTGTCTTGGTTCAAACCAGTAATGCTCGATATTTGTCTTCGAATGCTGGGGCGCAGCAACCGTGCAGTGCAGCAGTTCCCTATACCCGTCGCCGCCGCAGCCCCGGGTTATCACGGGGGGGATAAACACCAACCCGGGTGCCCACCAAAAACCAGCGTTGCGGCGGATGTTGCGGCCGGGGGGGGGGGGGGGGGGGGCTCCCAGGAGCATGGCCGTACGCAATAGCCATTCGGATTGAGGGGCAGATTGGAACGGGGGTAAGGGGGGGCAAAGGGTGCACCGCGGTGGTGCGGGGCGGAAACAAAGCAAATAAAAAGCGTACAGCACCCAGTTTTCCCACCTCAGTACGAATTGGGCCTGACTAGGTTTCACTTCTGAAATTGGGCGGGTTTAGGAGAGTTCCCAATTGTATGGCCGTACAAATCAGCCATGGGCGGACATACGATCCCCGGGCGTGGGTGGTCCACGTCCAAAGCCAGCCACCAACGGAAAAATTATGAAGTTATGGAGGTATGAAGCGGCAGACGCATATTGCCCCAATCGATCGGGCACGCTCTAGTGTGCATGCGGGCTAAACGGGACTGCCCCTCTCCCCCCCCCCCTCTACCCGCAAGCCAGATTACGCATAAACCCTACCCCTAGAGGAGGGGGAGGGTGGAATGCGAGGGACGTGACCAAACCCTACGCCTAGGGATGGGGGGAACTCAATGGGAGGAACATGCACATGTGGGGGGACATGATAAGCGCTAACCACGGTGAAGAGGTTGAGGAAGGGTGAAGAGGTAGGGTGAAGATGTGGGAGCAGGCTTTGTACCTGGGAAATTAGAGATTTTGGAAAGAGATGGCCCATTGGCCTCCATAAAGTGGTGCTCGTTGGAGTCCGCGCTAAACACTGCGTCATCGCATGGTGATTAGGTAGCCCCTCCAGGCACGTCTGATCTGGTGCTGAGAAGATGTATATACCGAAAAAAGTAGGCACTCAGAAAGTGTGAGCAAGACTGCCGTGTTCGCGTGATATTGTAGGGTTTGGGCAAGGGCGTGCGCGCCTGTCTTGGTTCAAACCAGTAATGCTCGATATTTGTCTTCGAATGCTGGGGCGTAGCAACCGTGCAGTGCAGCAGTTCCCTATACCCGTCGCCGCCGCAGTCCCGGGTTATCACGGGGGGGATAAACACCAACCCGGGTGCCCACCAAAAACCAGCGTTGCGGCGGATGTTGCGGCCGGGGGGGGGGGGGGGGGGGGCTCCCAGGAGCATGGCCGTACGCAATAGCCATTCGGATCGAGGGGCAGATTGGAACGGGGATAGGGGGGGGCAAAGGGTGCACCGCGGTGGTGCGGGGCGGAAACAAAACAAATAAAAAGCGTACAGCACCCGGTTTTCCCACCTAAGTACGAATTGGGCCTGACTAGGTTTCACTTCTGAAATTGGGCGGGTTTAGGAGAGTTCCCAATAGTACGGCCATACAAATCAGCCATGGGCAGACATACGATCCCCGGGCATGGGTGGTCCACGTCCAAAGCCGGCCACCAACGAAAAAATTATGAAGTTATGGAGGTATGAAGCGGCAGCCGCATATTGCCCCAATCGATCGGGCACGCTCTAGTGTGCATGCGGGCTAAACGGGACTGCCCCTCTCCCCCCCCCCTCCACCCGCAAGCCGGAGGGACACGCACACACCCTACCCCTAGAGGGGGGGGAGGGTGGAATGCGAAGGATGTGACCAAACCCTACACCTAGGGATGGGGGGGACGCAATGGGAGGAACATGCACATGTGGGGGGACATGATAAGCGCTAACCACGGTGAAGAGGTTGAGGAAGGGTGAAGAGGTTTGGTTCAAGATGGGGGAGCAGGCTTTGTACCTGGGAAATTAGAGATTTTGGAAAGAGATGGCCCATTGGCCTCCATAAAGTGGTGCTCGTTGGAGTCCGCGCTAAACACTGCGTCATCGCATGGTGATTAGGTAGCCCCTCCAGGCACATCTGATCTGGTGCTAAGAAGATATATATACCGAAAAAAGTAGGCACTCAGAAAGTGTGAGCAAGACTGCCGTGTTCGCGTGATATTGTAGGGTTTGGGCAAGGGCGTGCGCGCCTGTCTTGGTTCAAACCAGTAATGCTCGATATTTGTCTTCGAATGCTGGGGCGCAGCAACCGTGCAGTGCAGCAGTTCCATATACCCGTCGCCGCCGCAGCCCCGGGTTATCACGGGGGGGATAAACACCAACCCGGGTGCCCACCAAAAACCAGCGTTGCGGCGGATGTTGCGGCCGGGGGGGGGGGGGGGGGCTCCCAGGAGCATGGCCGTACGCAATAGCCATTCGGATTGAGGGGCAGATTGGAACGGGGGTAAGGGGGGGCAAAGGGTGCACCGCGGTGGTGCGGGGCGGAAACAAAGCAAATAAAAAGCGTACAGCACCCAGTTTTCCCACCTCAGTACGAATTGGGCCTGACTAGGTTTCACTTCTGAAATTGGGCGGGTTTAGGAGAGTTCCCAATTGTATGGCCGTACAAATCAGCCATGGGCGGACATACGATCCCCGGGCATGGGTGGTCCACGTCCAAAGCCAGCCACCAACGAAAAAATTATGAAGTTATGGAGGTATGAAGCGGCAGACGCATATTGCCCCAATCGATCGGGCACGCTCTAGTGTGCATGCGGGCTAAACGGGACTGCCCCTCTCCCCCCCCCCCCTCTACCCGCAAGCCAGATTACGCATAAACCCTACCCCTAGAGGAGGGGGAGGGTGGAATGCGAGGGACGTGACCAAACCCTACGCCTAGGGATGGGGGGAACTCAATGGGAGGAACATGCACATGTGGGGGGACATGATAAGCGCTAACCACGGTGAAGAGGTTGAGGAAGGGTGAAGAGGTAGGGTGAAGATGGGGGAGCAGGCTTTGTACCTGGGAAATTAGAGATTTTGGAAAGAGATGGCCCATTGGCCTCCATAAAGTGGTGCTCGTTGGAGTCCGCGCTAAACGCTGCGTCATCGCATGGTGATTAGGTAGCCCCTCCAGGCACGTCTGATCTGGTGCTAAGAAGATATATATACCGAAAAAAGTAGGCACTCAGAAAGTGTGAGCAAGACTGCCGTGTTCGCGTGATATTGTAGGGTTTGGGCAAGGGCGTGCGCGCCTGTCTTGGTTCAAACCAGTAATGCACGATATTTGTCTTCGAATGCTGGGGCGTAGCAACCGTGCAGTGCAGCAGCTCCCTATACCCGTCCCCGCCGCAGCCCCGGGTTATCACGGGGGGGGATAAACACCAACCCGGGTGCCCACCAAAAACCAGCGTTGCGGCGGATGTTGCGGCCGGGGGGGGGGGGGGGCTCCCAGGAGCATGGCCGTACGCAATAGCCATTCGGATCGAGGGGCAGATTGGAACGGGGATAGGGGGGGGCAAAGGGTGCACCGCGGTGGTGCGGGGCGGAAACAAAACAAATAAAAAGCGTACAGCACCCGGTTTTCCCACCTCAGTACGAACTGGGCCTGACTAGGTTTCACTTCTGAAATTGGGCGGGTTTAGGAGAGTTCCCAATAGTACGGCCATACAAATCAGCCATGGGCAGACATACGATCCCCGGGCATGGGTGGTCCACGTCCAAAGCCGGCCACCAACGAAAAAATTATGAAGTTATGGAGGTATGAAGCGGCAGCCGCATATTGCCCCAATCGATCGGGCACGCTCTAGTGTGCATGCGGGCTAAACGGGACTGCCCCTCTCCCCCCCCCCTCCACCCGCAAGCCGGAGGGACACGCACACACCCTACCCCTAGAGGGGGGGGAGGGTGGAATGCGAAGGATGTGACCAAACCCTACACCTAGGGATGGGGGGGACGCAATGGGAGGAACATGCACATGTGGGGGGACATGATAAGCGCTAACCACGGTGAAGAGGTTGAGGAAGGGTGAAGAGGTTTGGTTCAAGATGGGGGAGCAGGCTTTGTACCTGGGAAATTAGAGATTTTGGAAAGAGATGGCCCATTGGCCTCCATAAAGTGGTGCTCGTTGGAGTCCGCGCTAAACACTGCGTCATCGCATGGTGATTAGGTAGCCCCTCCAGGCACATCTGATCTGGTGCTAAGAAGATATATATACCGAAAAAAGTAGGCACTCAGAAAGTGTGAGCAAGACTGCCGTGTTCGCGTGATATTGTAGGGTTTGGGCAAGGGCGTGCGCGCCTGTCTTGGTTCAAACCAGTAATGCTCGATATTTGTCTTCGAATGCCGGGGCGCAGCAACCGTGCAGTGCAGCAGTTCCCTATACCCGTCGCCGCCGCAGCCCCGGGTTATCACGGGGGGGATAAACACCAACCCGGGTGCCCACCAAAAACCAGCGTTGCGGCGGATGTTGCGGCCGGGGGGGGGGGGGGGGGGCTCCCAGGAGCATGGCCGTACGCAATAGCCATTCGGATTGAGGGGCAGATTGGAACGGGGGTAAGGGGGGGCAAAGGGTGCACCGCGGTGGTGCGGGGCGGAAACAAAGCAAATAAAAAGCGTACAGCACCCAGTTTTCCCACCTCAGTACGAATTGGGCCTGACTAGGTTTCACTTCTGAAATTGGGCGGGTTTAGGAGAGTTCCCAATTGTATGGCCGTACAAATCAGCCATGGGCGGACATACGATCCCCGGGCATGGGTGGTCCACGTCCAAAGCCAGCCACCAACGAAAAAATTATGAAGTTATGGAGGTATGAAGCGGCAGACGCATATTGCCCCAATCGATCGGGCACGCTCTAGTGTGCATGCGGGCTAAACGGGACTGCCCCTCTCCCCCCCCCCCTCTACCCGCAAGCCAGATTACGCATAAACCCTACCCCTAGAGGAGGGGGAGGGTGGAATGCGAGGGACGTGACCAAACCCTACGCCTAGGGATGGGGGGAACTCAATGGGAGGAACATGCACATGTGGGGGGACATGATAAGCGCTAACCACGGTGAAGAGGTTGAGGAAGGGTGAAGAGGTAGGGTGAAGATGGGGGAGCAGGCTTTGTACCTGGGAAATTAGAGATTTTGGAAAGAGATGGCCCATTGGCCTCCATAAAGTGGTGCTCGTTGGAGTCCGCGCTAAACGCTGCGTCATCGCATGGTGATTAGGTAGCCCCTCCAGGCACGTCTGATCTGGTGCTGAGAAGATGTATATACCGAAAAAAGTAGGCACTCAGAAAGTGTGAGCAAGACTGCCGTGTTCGCGTGATATTGTAGGGTTTGGGCAAGGGCGTGCGCGCCTGTCTTGGTCAAAACGGTAATGCAGGACATTTGTCTTCGAATGCTGGGGCGTAGCAACCGTGCAGTGCAGCAGCTCCCTATACCCGTCCCCGCCGCAGCCCCGGGTTATCACGGGGGGGGATAAACACCAACCCGGGTGCCCACCAAAAACCAGCGTTGCGGCGGATGTTGCGGCCGGGGGGGGGGGGGGGGGGGGCTCCCAGGAGCATGGCCGTACGCAATAGCCATTCGGATCGAGGGGCAGATTGGAACGGGGATAGGGGGGGGCAAAGGGTGCACCGCGGTGGTGCGGGGCGGAAACAAAACAAATAAAAAGCGTACAGCACCCGGTTTTCCCACCTCAGTACGAATTGGGCCTGACTAGGTTTCACTTCTGAAATTGGGCGGGTTTAGGAGAGTTCCCAATAGTACGGCCATACAAATCAGCCATGGGCAGACATACGATCCCCGGGCATGGGTGGTCCACGTCCAAAGCCGGCCACCAACGAAAAAATTATGAAGTTATGGAGGTATGAAGCGGCAGACGCATATTGCCCCAATCGATCGGGCACGCTCTAGTGTGCATGCGGGCTAAACGGGACTGCCCCTCTCCCCCCCCCCTCCACCCGCAAGCCGGAGGGACACGCACACACCCTACCCCTAGAGGGGGGGGAGGGTGGAATGCGAAGGATGTGACCAAACCCTACACCTAGGGATGGGGGGGACGCAATGGGAGGAACATGCACATGTGGGGGGACATGATAAGCGCTAACCACGGTGAAGAGGTTGAGGAAGGGTGAAGAGGTTTGGTTCAAGATGGGGGAGCAGGCTTTGTACCTGGGAAATTAGAGATTTTGGAAAGAGATGGCCCATTGGCCTCCATAAAGTGGTGCTCGTTGGAGTCCGCGCTAAACACTGCGTCATCGCATGGTGATTAGGTAGCCCCTCCAGGCACATCTGATCTGGTGCTAAGAAGATATATATACCGAAAAAAGTAGGCACTCAGAAAGTGTGAGCAAGACTGCCGCGTTCGCGTGATATTGTAGGGTTTGGGCAAGGGCGTGCGCGCCTGTCTTGGTTCAAACCAGTAATGCTCGATATTTGTCTTCGAATGCTGGGGCGTAGCAACCGTGCAGTGCAGCAGTTCCCTATACCCGTCGCCGCCGCAGCCCCGGGTTATCACGGGGGGGATAAACACCAACCCGGGTGCCCACCAAAAACCAGCGTTGCGGCGGATGTTGCGGCCGGGGGGGGGGGTGGCGGGGGGAGCTCCCAGGAGCATGGCCGTACGCAATAGCCATTCGGATCGAGGGGCAGATTGGAACGGGGGTAAGGGGGGGCAAAGGGTGCACCGCGGTGGTGCGGGGCGGAAACAAAGCAAATAAAAAGCGTACAGCACCCAGTTTTCCCACCTCAGTACGAATTGGGCCTGACTAGGTTTCACTTCTGAAATTGGGCGGGTTTAGGAGAGTTCCCAATTGTATGGCCGTACGAATCAGCCATGGGCGGACATACGATCCCCGGGCATGGGTGGTCCACGTCCAAAGCCGGCCACCAACGAAAAAATTATGAAGTTATGGAGGTATGAAGCGGCAGACGCATATTGCCCCAATCGATTGGGCACGCTCTAGTGTGCATGCGGGCTAAACGGGACTGCCCCTCTCCCCCCCCCCTCTGACCGCAAGCCGGAGGGACACGCACACACCCTACCCCTAGAGGGGGGGGAGGGTGGAATGCGAAAGACGTGACCAAACCCTACGCCTAGGGATGGGGGGAACGCAATGGGAGGAACATGCACATGTGGGGGGACATGATAAGCGCTAACCACGGTGAAGAGGTTGAGGAAGGGTGAAGAGGTTGGGTGAAGATGGGGGAGCAGGCTTTGTACCTGGGAAATTAGAGATTTTGGAAAGAGATGGCCCATTGGCCTCCATAAAGTGGCGCTCGTTGGAGTCCGCGCTAAACACTGCGTCATCGCATGGTGATTAGGTAGCCCCTCCAGGCACGTCTGATCTGGTGCTAAGAAGATATATATACCGAAAAAAGTAGGCACTCAGAAAGTGTGAGCAAGACTGCCGTGTTCGCGTGATATTGCAGGGTTTGGGCAAGGGCGTGCGCGCCTGTCTTGGTTCAAACCAGTAATGCACGATATTTGTCTTTGAATGCTGGGGCGCAGCAACCGTGCAGTGCAGCAGTTCCCTATACCCGTCCCCGCCGCAGCCCCGGGTTATCACGGGGGGGATAAACACCAACCCGGGTGCCCACCAAAAACCAGCGTTGCGGCGGATGTGGCGGCCGGGGGGGGGGGGGGGGGCACGGGGGGAGAGCCCAGGAGCATGGCCGTACGCAATAGCCATTCGGATCGAGGGGCAGATTGGAACGGGGGTAGGGGGGGGCAAAGGGTGCACCGCGGGGGTTGGGGGCGGAAACAAAGCAAATAAAAAGCGTACAGCACCCAGTTTTCCCACCTCAGTACGAACTGGGCCTGACTAGGTTTCACTTCTGAAATTGGGCGGGTTTAGGAGAGTTCCCAATTGTATGGCCGTACGAATCAGCCATGGGCGGACATACGATCCCCGGGCATGGGTGGTCCACGTCCAAAGCCGGCCACCAACAAAAAAATTATGAAGTTATGGAGGTATGAAGCGGCAGCCGCATATTGCCCCAATCGATCGGGCACGCTCTAGTGTGCATGCGGGCTAAACGGGACTGCCCCTCTCCCCCCCCCCTCTGACCGCAAGCCGGAGGGACACGCACACACCCTACCCCTAGAGGGGGGGGAGGGTGGAATGCGAAGGACGTGACCAAACCCTACGCCTAGGGATGGGGGGAACGCAATGGGAGGAACATGCACATGTGGGGGGACATGATAAGCGCTAACCACGGTGAAGAGGTTGAGGAAGGGTGAAGAGGTTGGGTGAAGATGGGGGAGCAGGCTTTGTACCTGGGAAATTAGAGATTTTGGAAAGAGATGGCCCATTGGCCTCCATAAAGTGGTGCTCGTTGGAGTCCGCGCTAAACACTGCGTCATCGCATGGTGATTAGGTAGCCCCTCTAGGCACGTCTGATCTGGTGCTAAGAAGATATATATACAGAAAAAAGTAGGCACTCAGAAAGTGTGAGCAAGACTGCCGTGTTCGCGTGATATTGCAGGGTTTGGGCAAGGGCGTGCGCGCCTGTCTTGGTTCAAACCAGTAATGCACGATATTTGTCTTTGAATGCTGGGGCGTAGCAACCGTGCAGTGCAGCAGTTCCCTATACCCGTCCCCGCCGCAGCCCCGGGTTATCACGGGGGGGATAAACACCAACCCGGGTGCCCACCAAAAACCAGCGTTGCGGCGGATGTGGCGGCGGGGGGGGGGGGGGGGGGGCTCCCAGGAGCATGGCCGTACGCAATAGCCATTCGCATCGAGGGGCAGATTGGAACGGGGGTAGGGGGGGGCAAAGGGTGCACCGCGGGGGTTGGGGGCGGAAACAAAGCAAATAAAAAGCGTACAGCACCCAGTTTTCCCACCTCAGTACGAACTGGGCCTGACTAGTTTTCACTTCTGAAATTGGGCGGGTTTAGGAGAGTTCCCAATAGTATGGCCGTACAAATCAGCCATGCGCGGACATACGATCCCCGGGCATGGGTGGTCCACGTCCAAAGCCGGCCACCAACGAAAAAATTATGAAGTTATGGAGGTATGAAGCGGCAGCCGCATATTGCCCCAATCGATCGGGCACGCTCTAGTGTGCATGCGGGCTAAACGGGACTGCCCCTCTCCCCCCCCCCCTCCACCCGCAAGCCGGAGGGACACGCACACACCCTACCCCTAGAGGGGGGGGAGGGTGGAATGCGAAGGACGTGACCAAACCCTACGCCTAGGGATGGGGGGAACGCAATGGGAGGAACATGCACATGTGGGGGGACATGATAAGCGCTAACCACGGTGAAGAGGTTGAGGAAGGGTGAAGAGGTTGGGTGAAGATGGGGGAGCAGGCTTTGTACCTGGGAAATTAGAGATTTTGGAAAGAGATGGCCCATTGGCCTCCATAAAGTGGTGCTCGTTGCAGTCCGCGCTAAACACTGCGTCATCGCATGGTGATTAGGTAGCCCCTCCAGGCACGTCTGATCTGGTGCTAAGAAGATATATATACCGAAAAAAGTAGGCACTCAGAAAGTGTGAGCAAGACTGCCGTGTTCGCGTGATATTGCAGGGTTTGGGCAAGGGCGTGCGCGCCTGTCTTGGTTCAAACCAGTAATGCACGATATTTGTCTTCGAATGCTGGGGCGTAGCAACCGTGCAGTGCAGCAGTTCCCTATACCCGTCCCCGCCGCAGCCCCGGGTTATCACGGGGGGGATAAACACCAACCCGGGTGCCCACCAAAAACCAGCGTTGCGGCGGATGTGGCGGCCGGGGGGGGGGGGGGGGGGGGGCTCCCAGGAGCATGGCCGTACGCAATAGCCATTCGGATTGAGGGGCAGATTGGAACGGGGGTAGGGGGGGGCAAAGGGTGCACCGCGGGGGTTGGGGGCGGAAACAAAGCAAATAAAAAGCGTACAGCACCCAGTTTTCCCACCTCAGTACGAACTGGGCCTGACTAGGTTTCACTTCTGAAATTGGGCGGGTTTAGGAGAGTTCCCAATAGTATGGCCGTACAAATCAGCCATGCGCGGACATACGATCCCCGGGCATGGGTGGTCCACGTCCAAAGCCGGCCACCAACGAAAAAATTATGAAGTTATGGAGGTATGAAGCGGCAGCCGCATATTGCCCCAATCGATCGGGCACGCTCTAGTGTGCATGCGGGCTAAACGGGACTACCCCTCTCCCCCCCCCCTCTACCCGCAAGCCGGAGGGACACGCACACACCCTACCCCTAGAGGGGGGGGAGGGTGGAATGCGAAGGACGTGACCAAACCCTACGCCTAGGGATGGGGGGAACGCAATGGGAGGAACATGCACATGTGGGGGGACATGATAAGCGCTAACCACGGTGAAGAGGTTGAGGAAGGGTGAAGAGGTTGGGTGAAGATGGGGGAGCAGGCTTTGTACCTGGGAAATTAGAGATTTTGGAAAGAGATGGCCCATTGGCCTTCATAAAGTGGTGCTCGTTGGAGTCCGCGCTAAACACTGCGTCATCGCATGGTGATTAGGTAGCCCCTCCAGGCACGTCTGATCTGGTGCTAAGAAGATATATATACCGAAAAAAGTAGGCACTCAGAAAGTGTGAGCAAGACTGCCGTGTTCGCGTGATATTGCAGGGTTTGGGCAAGGGCGTGCGCGCCTGTCTTGGTTCAAACCAGTAATGCACGATATTTGTCTTCGAATGCTGGGGCGTAGCAACCGTGCAGTGCAGCAGTTCCCTATACCCGTCCCCGCCGCAGCCCCGGGTTATCACGGGGGGGATAAACACCAACCCGGGTGCCCACCAAAAACCAGCGTTGCGGCGGATGTGGCGGCCGGGTGGGGGGGGGGCTCCCAGGAGCATGGCCGTACGCAATAGCCATTCGGATTGAGGGGCAGATTGGAACGGGGGTAGGGGGGGGCAAAGGGTGCACCGCGGGGGTTGGGGGCGGAAACAAAGCAAATAAAAAGCGTACAGCACCCAGTTTTCCCACCTCAGTACGAATTGGGCCTGACTAGGTTTCACTTCTGAAATTGGGCGGGTTTAGGAGAGTTCCCAATAGTATGGCCGTACAAATCAGCCATGCGCGGACATACGATCCCCGGGCATGGGTGGTCCACGTCCAAAGCCGGCCACCAACAAAAAAATTATGAAGTTATGGAGGTATGAAGCGGCAGCCGCATATTGCCCCAATCGATCGGGCACGTTCCAGTGTGCATGCGGGCTAAACGGGACTGCCCCTCTCCCCCCCCCCTCTGACCGCAAGCCGGAGGGACACGCACACACCCTACCCCTAGAGGGGGGGGAGGGTGGAATGCGAAGGATGTGACCAAACCCTACGCCTAGGGATGGGGGGAACGCCATGGGAGGAACATGCACATGTGGGGGGACATGATAAGCGCTAACCACGGTGAAGAGGTTGAGGAAGGGTGAAGAGGTTGGGTGAAGATGGGGGAGCAGGCTTTGTACCTGGGAAATTAGAGATTTTGGAAAGAGATGGCCCATTGGCCTCCATAAAGTGGTGCTCGTTGGAGTCCGCGCTAAACACTACGTCATCGCATGGTGATTAGGTAGCCCCTCCAGGCACGTCTGATCTGGTGCTAAGAAGATATATATACCGAAAAAAGTAGGCACTCAGAAAGTGTGAGCAAGACTGCCGTGTTCGCGTGATATTGCAGGGTTTGGGCAAGGGCGTGCGCGCCTGTCTTGGTTCAAACCAGTAATGCACCATATTTGTCTTCGAATGCTGGGGCGTAGCAACCGTGCAGTGCAGCAGTTCCCTATACCCGTCCCCGCCGCAGCCCCGGGTTATCACGGGGGGGATAAACACCAACCCGGGTGCCCACCAAAAACCAGCGTTGCGGCGGATGTGGCGGCCGGGGGGGGGGGGGGGCTCCCAGGAACATGGCCGTACGCAATAGCCATTCGGATCGAGGGGCACATTGGAACGGGGGTAGGGGGGGGCAAAGGGTGCACCGCGGGGGTTGGGGGCGGAAACAAAGCAAATAAAAAGCGTACAGCACCCAGTTTTCCCACCTCAGTACGAACTGGGCCTGACTAGGTTTCACTTCTGAAATTGGGCGGGTTTAGGAGAGTTCCCAATCGTATGGCCGTACAAATCAGCCATGGGCGGACATACGATCCCCGGGCATGGGTGGTCCACGTCCAAAGCCGGCCACCAACGAAAAAATTATGAAGTTATGGAGGTATGAAGCGGCAGCCGCATATTGCCCCAATCGATCGGGCACGCTCTAGTGTGCATGCGGGCTAAACGGGACTGCCCCTCTCCCCCCCCCGTCTGACCGCAAGCCGGAGGGACACGCACACACCCTACCCCTAGAGGGGGGGGGGGTGGAATGCGAAGGACGTGACCAAACCCTACGCCTAGGGATGGGGGGAACGCAATGGGAGGAACATGCACATGTGGGGGGACATGATAAGCGCTAACCACGGTGAAGAGGTTGAGGAAGGGTGAAGAGGTTGGGTGAAGATGGGGGAGCAGGCTTTGTACCTGGGAAATTAGAGATTTTGGAAAGAGATGGCCCATTGGCCTCCATAAAGTGGTGCTCGTTGGAGTCCGCGCGTCATCGCATGGTGATTAGGTAGCCCCTCCAGGCACGTCTGATCTGGTGCTAAGAAGATATATATACCGAAAAAAGTAGGCACTCAGAAAGTGTGAGCAAGACTGCCGTGTTCGCGTGATATTGCAAGGTTTGGGCAAGGGCGTGCGCGCCTGTCTTGGTTCAAACCAGTAATGCACGATATTTGTCTTTGAATGCTGGGGCGTAGCAACCGTGCAATGCAGCAGTTCCCTATACCCGTCCCCGCCGCAGCCCCGGGTTATCACGGGGGGGATAAACACCAACCCGGGTGCCCACCAAAAACCAGCGTTGCGGCGGATGTGGCGGCGAAGGGGGGGGGGGGGGGGGCTCCCAGGAACATGGCCGTACGCAATAGCCATTCGGATCGAGGGGCAGATTGGAACGGGGGTAGGGGGGGGCAAAGGGTGCACCGCGGGGGTTGGGGGCGGAAACAAAGCAAATAAAAAGCGTACAGCACCCAGTTTTCCCACCTCAGTACGAACTGGGCCTGACTAGGTTTCACTTTTGAAATTGGGCGGGTTTAGGAGAGTTCCCAATAGTACGGCCGTATAAATCAGCCATGGGCGGACATACGATCCCCGGGCATGGGTGGTCCACGTCCAAAGCCGGCCACCAACGAAAAAATTATGAAGTTATGGAGGTATGAAGCGGCAGCCGCATATTGCCCCAATCGATCGGGCACGCTCTAGTGTGCATGCGGGCTAAACGGGACTGCCCCTCTCCCCCCCCCCTCTGACCGCAAGCCGGAGGGACACGCACACACCCTACCCCTAGAGGGGGGGGAGGGTGGAATGCGAAGGACGTGACCAAACCCTACCCCTAGGGATGGGGGGAACGCAATGGGAGGAACATGCACATGTGGGGGGACATGATAAGCGCTAACCACGGTGAAGAGGTTGAGGAAGGGTGAAGAGGTTGGGTGAAGATGGGGGAGCAGGCTTTGTACCTGGGAAATTAGAGATTTTGGAAAGAGATGGCCCATTGGCCTTCATAAAGTGGTGCTCGTTGGAGTCCGCGCTAAACACTGCGTCATCGCATGGTGATTAGGTAGCCCCTCCAGGCACGTTTGATCTGGTGCTAAGAAGATATATATACCGAAAAAAGTAGGCACTCAGAAAGTGTGAGCAAGACTGCCGTGTTCGCGTGATATTGCAGGGTTTGGGCAAGGGCGTGCGCGCCTGTCTTGGTTCAAACCAGTAATGCACGATATTTGTCTTCGAATGCTGGGGCGTAGCAACCGTGCAGTGCAGCAGTTCCCTATACCCGTCCCCGCCGCAGCCCCGGGTTATCACGGGGGGGATAAACACCAACCCGGGTGCCCACCAAAAACCAGCGTTGCGGCGGATGTTGCGGCCGGGGGGGGGGGGGGGGGGGGCTCCCAGGAGCATGGCCGTACGCAATAGCCATTCGGATCGAGGGGCAGATTGGAACGGGGGTAGGGGGGGGCAAAGGGTGCACCGCGGGGGTTGGGGGCGGAAACAAAGCAAATAAAAAGCGTACAGCACCCAGTTTTCCCACCTCAGTACGAATTGGGCCTGACTAGGTTTCACTTTTGAAATTGGGCGGGTTTAGGAGAGTTCCCAATAGTACGGCCGTACAAATCAGCCATGGGCAGACATACGATCCCCGGGCATGGGTGGTCCACGTCCAAAGCCGGCCACCAACAAAAAAATTATGAAGTTATGGAGGTATGAAGCGGCAGCCGCATATTGCCCCAATCGATCGGGCACGCTCTAGTGTGCATGCGGGCTAAACGGGACTACCCCTCTCCCCCCCCCCTCTAACCGCAAGCCGGAGGGACACGCACACACCCTACCCCTAGAGGGGGGGGGGGGTGGAATGCGAAGGACGTGACCATACCCTACGCCTAGGGATGGGGGGAACGCAATGGGAGGAACATGCACATGTGGGGGGACATGATAAGCGCTAACCACGGTGAAGAGGTTGAGGAAGGGTGAAGAGGTTGGGTGAAGATGGGGGAGCAGGCTTTGTACCTGGGACCTTAGAGATTTTGGAAAGAGATGGCCCACTGGCCTTCATAAAGTGGTGCTCGTTGGAGTCCGCGCTAAACACTGCGTCATCGCATGGTGATTAGGTAGCCCCTCCAGGCACGTCTGATCTGGTGCTAAGAAGATATATATACCGAAAAAAGTAGGCACTCAGAAAGTGTGAGCAAGACTGCCGTGTTCGCGTGATATTGCAGGGTTTGGGCAAGGGCGTGCGCGCCTGTCTTGGTTCAAACCAGTAATGCACGATATTTGTCTTCGAATGCTGGGGCGTAGCAACCGTGCAGTGCAGCAGTTCCCTATACCCGTCCCCGCCGCAGCCCCGGGTTATCACGGGGGGGATAAACACCAACCCGGGTGCCCACCAAAAACCAGCGTTGCGGCGGATGTGGCGGCCGGGGGGGGGGGGGGGGGCCTCCCAGGAACATGGCCGTACGCAATAGCCATTCGGATCGAGGGGCAGATTGGAACGGGGGTAGGGGGGGGCAAAGGGTGCACCGCGGGGGTTGGGGGCGGAAACAAAGCAAATAAAAAGCGTACAGCACCCAGTTTTCCCACCTCAGTACGAACTGGGCCTGACTAGGTTTCACTTTTGAAATTGGGCGGGTTTAGGAGAGTTCCCAATAGTACAGCCGTATAAATCAGCCATGGGCGGACATACGATCCCCGGGCATGGGTGGTCCACGTCCAAAGCCGGCCACCAACAAAAAAATTATGAAGTTATGGAGGTATGAAGCGGCAGCCGCATATTGCCCCAATCGATCGGGCACGCTCTAGTGTGCATGCGGGCTAAACGGGACTACCCCTCTCCCCCCCCCCTCTAACCGCAAGCCGGAGGGACACGCACACACCCTACCCCTAGAGGGGGGGGAGGGTGGAATGCGAAGGACGTGACCAAACCCTACGCCTAGGGATGGGGGGAACGCAATGGGAGGAACATGCACATGTGGGGGGACATGATAAGCGCTAACCACGGTGAAGAGGTTGAGGAAGGGTGAAGAGGTTGGGTGAAGATGGGGGAGCAGGCTTTGTACCTGGGACCTTAGAGATTTTGGAAAGAGATGGCCCATTGGCCTTCATAAAGTGGTGCTCGTTGGAGTCCGCGCTAAACACTGCGTCATCGCATGGTGATTAGGTAGCCCCTCCAGGCACGTCTGATCTGGTGCTAAGAAGATATATATACCGAAAAAAGTAGGCACTCAGAAAGTGTGAGCAAGACTGCCGTGTTCGCGTGATATTGCAGGGTTTGGGCAAGGGCGTGCGCGCCTGTCTTGGTTCAAACCAGTAATGCACGATATTTGTCTTCGAATGCTGGGGCGTAGCAACCGTGCAGTGCAGCAGTTCCCTATACCCGTCCCCGCCGCAGCCCCGGGTTATCACGGGGGGGATAAACACCAACCCGGGTGCCCACCAAAAACCAGCGTTGCGGCGGATGTGGCGGCCGGGGGGGGGGGGGGGGGGGCCTCCCAGGAACATGGCCGTACGCAATAGCCATTCGGATCGAGGGGCAGATTGGAACGGGGGTAGGGGGGGGCAAAGGGTGCACCGCGGGGGTTGGGGGCGGAAACAAAGCAAATAAAAAGCGTACAGCACCCAGTTTTCCCACCTCAGTACGAACTGGGCCTGACTAGGTTTCACTTTTGAAATTGGGCGGGTTTAGGAGAGTTCCCAATAGTACAGCCGTATAAATCAGCCATGGGCGGACATACGATCCCCGGGCATGGGTGGTCCACGTCCAAAGCCGGCCACCAACGAAAAAATTATGAAGTTATGGAGGTATGAAGCGGCAGCCGCATATTGCCCCAATCGATCGGGCACGCTCTAGTGTGCATGCGGGCTAAACGGGACTGCCCCTCTCCCCCCCCCCCTCTGACCGCAAGCCGGAGGGACACGCACACACCCTACCCCTAGAGGGGGGGGAGGGTGGAATGCGAAGGACGTGACCAAACCCTACGCCTAGGGATGGGGGGAACGCAATGGGAGGAACATGCACATGTGGGGGGACATGATAAGCGCTAACCACGGTGAAGAGGTTGAGGAAGGGTGAAGAGGTTGGGTGAAGATGGGGGAGCAGGCTTTGTACCTGGGAAATTAGAGATTTTGGAAAGAGATGGCCCATTGGCCTTCATAAAGTGGTGCTCGTTGGAGTCCGCGCTAAACACTGCGTCATCGCATGGTGATTAGGTAGCCCCTCCAGGCACGTCTGATCTGGTGCTAAGAAGATATATATACCGAAAAAAGTAGGCACTCAGAAAGTGTGAGCAAGACTGCCGTGTTCGCGTGATATTGCAGGGTTTGGGCAAGGGCGTGCGCGCCTGTCTTGGTTCAAACCAGTAATGCACGATATTTGTCTTCGAATGCTGGGGCGTAGCAACCGTGCAGTGCAGCAGTTCCCTATACCCGTCCCCGCCGCAGCCCCGGGTTATCACGGGGGGGATAAACACCAACCCGGGTGCCCACCAAAAACCAGCGTTGCGGCGGATGTGGCGGCCGGGGGGGGGGGGGGGGCCCTCCCAGGAACATGGCCGTACGCAATAGCCATTCGGATCGAGGGGCAGATTGGAACGGGGGTAGGGGGGGGCAAAGGGTGCACCGCGGGGGTTGGGGGCGGAAACAAAGCAAATAAAAAGCGTACAGCACCCAGTTTTCCCACCTCAGTACGAACTGGGCCTGACTAGGTTTCACTTTTGAAATTGGGCGGGTTTAGGAGAGTTCCCAATAGTACAGCCGTATAAATCAGCCATGGGCGGACATACGATCCCCGGGCATGGGTGGTCCACGTCCAAAGCCGGCCACCAACGAAAAAATTATGAAGTTATGGAGGTATGAAGCGGCAGCCGCATATTGCCCCAATCGATCGGGCACGCTCTAGTGTGCATGCGGGCTAAACGGGACTGCCCCTCTCCCCCCCCCCTCTACCCGCAAGCCGGAGGGACACGCACACACCCTACCCCTAGAGGGGGGGGAGGGTGGAATGCGAAGGACGTGACCAAACCCTACGCCTAGGGATGGGGGGAACGCAATGGGAGGAACATGCACATGTGGGGGGACATGATAAGCGCTAACCACGGTGAAGAGGTTGAGGAAGGGTGAAGAGGTTGGGTGAAGATGGGGGAGCAGGCTTTGTACCTGGGAAATTAGAGATTTTGGAAAGAGATGGCCCATTGGCCTTCATAAAGTGGTGCTCGTTGGAGTCCGCGCTAAACACTGCGTCATCGCATGGTGATTAGGTAGCCCCTCCAGGCACGTCTGATCTGGTGCTAAGAAGATATATATACCGAAAAAAGTAGGCACTCAGAAAGTGTGAGCAAGACTGCCGTGTTCGCGTGATATTGCAGGGTTTGGGCAAGGGCGTGCGCGCCTGTCTTGGTTCAAACCAGTAATGCACGATATTTGTCTTCGAATGCTGGGGCGTAGCAACCGTGCAGTGCAGCAGTTCCCTATACCCGTCCCCGCCGCAGCCCCGGGTTATCACGGGGGGGATAAACACCAACCCGGGTGCCCACCAAAAACCAGCGTTGCGGCGGATGTGGCGGCCGGGGGGGGGGGGGGGGCCCTCCCAGGAACATGGCCGTACGCAATAGCCATTCGGATCGAGGGGCAGATTGGAACGGGGGTAGGGGGGGGCAAAGGGTGCACCGCGGGGGTTGGGGGCGGAAACAAAGCAAATAAAAAGCGTACAGCACCCAGTTTTCCCACCTCAGTACGAACTGGGCCTGACTAGGTTTCACTTTTGAAATTGGGCGGGTTTAGGAGAGTTCCCAATAGTACAGCCGTATAAATCAGCCATGGGCGGACATACGATCCCCGGGCATGGGTGGTCCACGTCCAAAGCCGGCCACCAACGAAAAAATTATGAAGTTATGGAGGTATGAAGCGGCAGCCGCATATTGCCCCAATCGATCGGGCACGCTCTAGTGTGCATGCGGGCTAAACGGGACTGCCCCTCTCCCCCCCCCCTCTACCCGCAAGCCGGAGGGACACGCACACACCCTACCCCTAGAGGGGGGGGAGGGTGGAATGCGAAGGACGTGACCAAACCCTACGCCTAGGGATGGGGGGAACGCAATGGGAGGAACATGCACATGTGGGGGGACATGATAAGCGCTAACCACGGTGAAGAGGTTGAGGAAGGGTGAAGAGGTTGGGTGAAGATGGGGGAGCAGGCTTTGTACCTGGGAAATTAGAGATTTTGGAAAGAGATGGCCCATTGGCCTTCATAAAGTGGTGCTCGTTGGAGTCCGCGCTAAACACTGCGTCATCGCATGGTGATTAGGTAGCCCCTCCAGGCACGTCTGATCTGGTGCTAAGAAGATATATATACCGAAAAAAGTAGGCACTCAGAAAGTGTGAGCAAGACTGCCGTGTTCGCGTGATATTGCAGGGTTTGGGCAAGGGCGTGCGCGCCTGTCTTGGTTCAAACCAGTAATGCACGATATTTGTCTTCGAATGCTGGGGCGTAGCAACCGTGCAGTGCAGCAGTTCCCTATACCCGTCCCCGCCGCAGCCCCGGGTTATCACGGGGGGGATAAACACCAACCCGGGTGCCCACCAAAAACCAGCGTTGCGGCGGATGTGGCGGCCGGGGGGGGGGGGGGGGGCTCCCAGGAGCATGGCCGTACGCAATAGCCATTCGGATCGAGGGGCAGATTGGAACGGGGGTCGGGGGGGGCAAAGGGTGCACCGCGGTGGTGCGGGGCGGAAACAAAGCAAATAAAAAGCGTACAGCACCCAGTTTTCCCACCTCAGTACGAACTGGGCCTGACTAGGTTTCACTTTTGAAATTGGGCGGGTTTAGGAGAGTTCCCAATAGTACGGCCGTATAAATCAGCCATGGGCGGACATACGATCCCCGGGCATGGGTGGTCCACGTCCAAAGCCGGCCACCAACGAAAAAATTATGAAGTTATGGAGGTATGAAGCGGCAGCCGCATATTGCCCCAATCGATCGGGCACGCTCTAGTGTGCATGCGGGCTAAACGGGACTGCCCCTCTCCCCCCCCCCTCTGACCGCAAGCCGGAGGGACACGCATACACCCTACCCCTAGAGGGGGGGGAGGGTGGAATGCGAAAGACGTGACCAAACCCTACGCCTAGGGATGGGGGGAACGCAATGGGAGGAACATGCACATGTGGGGGGACATGATAAGCGCTAACCACGGTGAAGAGGTTGAGGAAGGGTGAAGAGGTTGGGTGAAGATGGGGGAGCAGGCTTTGTACCTGGGAAATTAGAGATTTTGGAAAGAGATGGCCCATTGGCCTCCATAAAGTGGTGCTCGTTGGAGTCCGCGCTAAACACTGCGTCATCGCATGGTGATTAGGTAGCCCCTCCAGGCACGTCTGATCTGGTGCTAAGAAGATATATATACCGAAAAAAGTAGGCACTCAGAAAGTGTGAGCAAGACTGCCGTGTTCGCGTGATATTGCAGGGTTTGGGCAAGGGCGTGCGCGCCTGTCTTGGTTCAAACCAGTAATGCACGATATTTGTCTTCGAATGCTGGGGCGTAGCAACCGTGCAGTGCAGCAGTTCCCTATACCCGTCCCCGCCGCAGCCCCGGGTTATTACGGGGGGGATAAACACCAACCCGGGTGCCCACCAAAAACCAGCGTTGCGGCGGATGTGGCGGCCCGGGGGGGGGGGGGGGGCTCCCAGGAACATGGCCGTACGCAATAGCCATTCGGATCGAGGGGCAGATTGGAACGGGGGTAGGGGGGGGCAAAGGGTGCACCGCGGGGGTTGGGGGCGGAAACAAAGCAAATAAAAAGCGTACAGCACCCAGTTTTCCCACCTCAGTACGAACTGGGCCTGACTAGGTTTCACTTCTGAAATTGGGCGGGTTTAGGAGAGTTCCCAATCGTATGGCCGTACAAATCAGCCATGGGCGGACATACGATCCCCGGGCATGGGTGGTCCACGTCCAAAGCCGGCCACCAACAAAAAAATTATGAAGTTATGGAGGTATGAAGCGGCAGCCGCATATTGCCCCAATCGATCGGGCACGCTCTAGTGTGCATGCGGGCTAAACGGGACTGCCCCTCTCCCCCCCCCCTCTACCCACAAGCCGGAGGGACACGCACACACCCTACCCCTAGAGGGGGGGGAGGGTGGAATGCGAAGGACGTGACCAAACCCTACGCCTAGGGATGGGGGGAACGCAATGGGAGGAACATGCACATGTGGGGGGACATGATAAGCGCTAACCACGGTGAAGAGGTTGAGGAAGGGTGAAGAGGTTGGGTGAAGATGGGGGAGCAGGCTTTGTACCTAGGAAATTAGAGATTTTGGAAAGAGATGGCCCATTGGCCTCCATAAAGTGGTGCTCGTTGGAGTCCGCGCTAAACACTGCGTCATCGCATGGTGATTAGGTAGCCCCTCCAGGCACGTCTGATCTGGTGCTAAGAAGATATATATACCGAAAAAAGTAGGCACTCAGAAAGTGTGAGCAAGACTGCGGTGTTCGCGTGATATTGCAGGGTTTGGGCAAGGGCGTGCGCGCCTGTCTTGGTTCAAACCAGTAATGCACGATATTTGTCTTCGAATGCTGGGGCGTAGCAACCGTGCAGTGCAGCAGTTCCCTATACCCATCCCCGCCGCAGCCCCGGGTTATCACGGGGGGGATAAACACCAACCCGGGTGCCCACCAAAAACCAGCGTTGCGGCGGATGTGGCGGCCGGGGGGGGGGGGGGGGGCTCCCAGGAGCATGGCCGTACGCAATAGCCATTCGGATTGAGGGGCAGATTGGAACGGGGGTAGGGGGGGGCAAAGGGTGCACCGCGGGGGTTGGGGGCGGAAACAAAGCAAATAAAAAGCGTATAGCACCCAGTTTTCCCACCTCAGTACGAACTGGGCCTGACTAGGTTTCACTTCTGAAATTGGGCGGGTTTAGGAGAGTTCCCAATAGTACGGCCGTACAAATCAGCCATGGGCGGACATACGATCCCCGGGCATGGGTGGTCCACGTCCAAAGCCGGCCACCAACAAAAAAATTATGAAGTTATGGAGGTATGAAGCGGCAGCCGCATATTGCCCCAATCGATCGGGCACGCTCTAGTGTGCATGCGGGCTAAACGGGACTGCCCCTCTCCCCCCCCCCTCTACCCACAAGCCGGAGGGACACGCACACACCCTACCCCTAGAGGGGGGGGAGGGTGGAATGCGAAGGACGTGACCAAACCCTACGCCTAGGGATGGGGGGAACGCAATGGGAGGAACATGCACATGTGGGGGGACATGATAAGCGCTAACCACGGTGAAGAGGTTGAGGAAGGGTGAAGAGGTTGGGTGAAGATGGGGGAGCAGGCTTTGTACCTAGGAAATTAGAGATTTTGGAAAGAGATGGCCCATTGGCCTCCATAAAGTGGTGCTCGTTGGAGTCCGCGCTAAACACTGCGTCATCGCATGGTGATTAGGTAGCCCCTCCAGGCACATCTGATCTGGTGCTAAGAAGATATATATACCGAAAAAAGTAGGCACTCAGAAAGTGTGAGCAAGACTGCCGTGTTCGCGTGATATTGCAGGGTTTGGGCAAGGGCGTGCGCGCCTGTCTTGGTTCAAACCAGTAATGCACGATATTTGTCTTCGAATGCTGGGGCGTAGCAACCGTGCAGTGCAGCAGTTCCCTATACCCGTCCCCGCCGCAGCCCCGGGTTATCACGGGGGGGATAAACACCAACCCGGGTGCCCACCAAAAACCAGCGTTGCGGCGGATGTGGCGGCCGGGGGGGGGGGGGGCACGGGGGGAGCTCCCAGGAGCATGGCCGTACGCAATAGCCATTCGGATCGAGGGGCAGATTGGAACGGGGGTAGGGGGGGGCAAAGGGTGCACCGCGGGGGTTGGGGGCGGAAACAAAGCAAATAAAAAGCGTACAGCACCCAGTTTTCCCACCTCAGTACGAACTGGGCCTGACTAGGTTTCACTTCTGAAATTGGGCGGGTTTAGGAGAGTTCCCAATCGTATGGCCGTACAAATCAGCCATGGGCGGACATACGATCCCCGGGCATGGGTGGTCCACGTCCAAAGCCGGCCACCAACAAAAAAATTATGAAGTTATGGAGGTATGAAGCGGCAGCCGCATATTGCCCCAATCGATCGGGCACGCTCTAGTGTGCATGCGGGCTAAACGGGACTGCCCCTCTCCCCCCCCCCTCTGACCGCAAGCCGGAGGGACACGCACACACCCTACCCCTAGAGGGGGGGGAGGGTGGAATGCGAAAGACGTGACCAAACCCTACGCCTAGGGATGGGGGGAACGCAATGGGAGGAACATGCACATGTGGGGGGACATGATAAGCGCTAACCACGGTGAAGAGGTTGAGGAAGGGTGAAGAGGTTGGGTGAAGATGGGGGAGCAGGCTTTGTACCTAGGAAATTAGAGATTTTGGAAAGAGATGGCCCATTGGCCTCCATAAAGTGGTGCTCGTTGGAGTCCGCGCTAAACACTGCGTCATCGCATGGTGATTAGGTAGCCCCTCCAGGCACGTCTGATCTGGTGCTAAGAAGATATATATACCGAAAAAAGTAGGCACTCAGAAAGTGTGAGCAAGACTGCCGTGTTCGCGTGATATTGCAGGGTTTGGGCAAGGGCGTGCGCGCCTGTCTTGGTTCAAACCAGTAATGCACGATATTTGTCTTCGAATGCTGGGGCGTAGCAACCGTGCAGTGCAGCAGTTCCCTATACCCGTCCCCGCCGCAGCCCCGGGTTATTACGGGGGGGATAAACACCAACCCGGGTGCCCACCAAAAACCAGCGTTGCGGCGGATGTGGCGGCCGGGGGGGGGGGGGCACGGGGGGAGCTCCCAGGAGCATGGCCGTACGCAATAGCCATTCGGATCGAGGGGCAGATTGGAACGGGGGTAGGGGGGGGCAAAGGGTGCACCGCGGGGGTTGGGGGCGGAAACAAAGCAAATAAAAAGCGTACAGCACCCAGTTTTCCCACCTCAGTACGAACTGGGCCTGACTAGGTTTCACTTCTGAAATTGGGCGGGTTTAGGAGAGTTCCCAATCGTATGGCCGTACAAATCAGCCATGGGCGGACATACGATCCCCGGGCATGGGTGGTCCACGTCCAAAGCCGGCCACCAACAAAAAAATTATGAAGTTATGGAGGTATGAAGCGGCAGCCGCATATTGCCCCAATCGATCGGGCACGCTCTAGTGTGCATGCGGGCTAAACGGGACTGCCCCTCTCCCCCCCCCCTCTGACCGCAAGCCGGAGGGACACGCACACACCCTACCCCTAGAGGGGGGGAGGGTGGAATGCGAAAGACGTGACCAAACCCTACGCCTAGGGATGGGGGGAACGCAATGGGAGGAACATGCACATGTGGGGGGACATGATAAGCGCTAACCACGGTGAAGAGGTTGAGGAAGGGTGAAGAGGTTGGGTGAAGATGGGGGAGCAGGCTTTGTACCTAGGAAATTAGAGATTTTGGAAAGAGATGGCCCATTGGCCTCCATAAAGTGGTGCTCGTTGGAGTCCGCGCTAAACACTGCGTCATCGCATGGTGATTAGGTAGCCCCTCCAGGCACGTCTGATCTGGTGCTAAGAAGATATATATACCGAAAAAAGTAGGCACTCAGAAAGTGTGAGCAAGACTGCCGTGTTCGCGTGATATTGTAGGGTTTGGGCAAGGGCGTGCGCGCCTGTCTTGGTTCAAACCAGTAATGCACGATATTTGTCTTCGAATGCTGGGGCGTAGCAACCGTGCAGTGCAGCAGTTCCCTATACCCGTCCCCGCCGCAGCCCCGGGTTATCACGGGGGGGATAAACACCAACCCGGGTGCCCACCAAAAACCAGCGTTGCGGCGGATGTGGCGGCCGGGGGGGGGGGGGGGGGGCTCCCAGGAGCATGGCCGTACGCAATAGCCATTCGGATTGAGGGGCAGATTGGAACGGGGGTAGGGGGGGGCAAAGGGTGCACCGCGGGGGTTGGGGGCGGAAACAAAGCAAATAAAAAGCGTACAGCACCCAGTTTTCCCACCTCAGTACGAACTGGGCCTGACTAGGTTTCACTTCTGAAATTGGGCGGGTTTAGGAGAGTTCCCAATAGTACGGCCGTACAAATCAGCCATGGGCGGACATACGATCCCCGGGCATGGGTGGTCCACGTCCAAAGCCGGCCACCAACGAAAAAATTATGAAGTTATGGAGGTATGAAGCGGCAGCCGCATATTGCCCCAATCGATCGGGCACGCTCTAGTGTGCATGCGGGCTAAACGGGACTGCCCCTCTCCCCCCCCCCTCTACCCACAAGCCGGAGGGACACGCACACACCCTACCCCTAGAGGGGGGGGAGGGTGGAATGCGAAGGACGTGACCAAACCCTACGCCTAGGGATGGGGGGAACGCAATGGGAGGAACATGCACATGTGGGGGGACATGATAAGCGCTAACCACGGTGAAGAGGTTGAGGAAGGGTGAAGAGGTTGGGTGAAGATGGGGGAGCAGGCTTTGTACCTGGGAAATTAGAGATTTTGGAAAGAGATGGCCCATTGGCCTTCATAAAGTGGTGCTCGTTGGAGTCCGCGCTAAACACTGCGTCATCGCATGGTGATTAGGTAGCCCCTCCAGGCACGTCTAATCTGGTGCTAAGAAGATATATATACCGAAAAAAGTAGGCACTCAGAAAGTGTGAGCAAGACTGCCGTGTTCGCGTGATATTGCAGGGTTTGGGCAAGCGCGTGCGCGCCTGTCTTGGTTCAAACCAGTAATGCACGATATTTGTCTTCGAATGCTGGGGCGTAGCAACCGTGCACTGCAGCAGTTCCCTATACCCGTCCCCGCCGCAGCCCCGGGTTATCACGGGGGGGATAAACACCAACCCGGGTGCCCACCAAAAACCAGCGTTGCGGCGGATGTGGCGGCCCAGGGGGGGGGGGGGGGGGCTCCCAGGAGCATGGCCGTACAAAATAGCCATTCGCATCGAGGGGCAGATTGGAACGGGGGTAGGTGGGGGCAAAGGGTGCACCGCGGGGGTTGGGGGCGGAAACAAAGCAAATAAAAAGCGTACAGCACCCAGTTTTCCCACCTCAGTACGAACTGGGCCTGACTAGTTTTCACTTCTGAAATTGGGCGGGTTTAGGAGAGTTCCCAATCGTATGGCCGTACAAATCAGCCATGCGCGGACATACGATCCCCGGGCATGGGTGGTCCACGTCCAAAGCCGGCCACCAACAAAAAAATTATGAAGTTATGGAGGTATGAAGCGGCAGCCGCATATTGCCCCAATCGATCGGGCACGCTCTAGTGTGCATGCGGGCTAAACGGGACTGCCCCTCTCCCCCCCCCCTCTGACCGCAAGCCGGAGGGACACGCACACACCCTACCCCTAGAGGGGGGGGAGGGTGGAATGCGAAGGACGTGACCAAACCCTACGCCTAGGGATGGGGGGAACGCAATGGGAGGAACATGCACATGTGGGGGGACATGATAAGCGCTAACCACGGTGAAGAGGTTGAGGAAGGGTGAAGAGGTTGGGTGAAGATGGGGGAGCAGGCTTTGTACCTGGGAAATTAGAGATTTTGGAAAGAGATGGCCCATTGGCCTCCATAAAGTGGTGCTCGTTGGAGTCCGCGCTAAACACTGCGTCATCGCATGGTGATTAGGTAGCCCCTCCAGGCACGTCTGATCTGGTGCTAAGAAGATATATATACCGAAAAAAGTAGGCACTCAGAAAGTGTGAGCAAGACTGCCGTGTTCGCGTGATATTGTAGGGTTTGGGCAAGGGCGTGCGCGCCTGTCTTGGTTCAAACCAGTAATGCACGATATTTGTCTTCGAATGCTGGGGCGTAGCAACCGTGCAGTGCAGCAGTTCCCTATACCCGTCCCCGCCGCAGCCCCGGGTTATCACGGGGGGGATAAACACCAACCCGGGTGCCCACCAAAAACCAGCGTTGCGGCGGATGTGGCGGCCGGGGGGGGGGGGGGGGGGGGGGCTCCCAGGAGCATGGCCGTACGCAATAGCCATTCGCATCGAGGGGCAGATTGGAACGGGGGTAGGGGGGGGCAAAGGGTGCACCGCGGGGGTTGGGGGCGGAAACAAAGCAAATAAAAAGCGTACAGCACCCAGTTTTCCCACCTTAGTACGAACTGGGCCTGACTAGGTTTGACTTCTGAAATTGGGCGGGTTTAGGAGAGTTCCCAATAGTACGGCCGTACAAATCAGCCATGCGCGGACATACGATCCCCGGGCATGGGTGGTCCACGTCCAAAGCCGGCCACCAACAAAAAAATTATGAAGTTATGGAGGTATGAAGCGGCAGCCGCATATTGCCCCAATCGATCGGGCACGCTCTAGTGTGCATGCGGGCTAAACGGGACTGCCCCTGTCCCCCCCCCCTCTGACCGCAAGCCGGAGGGACACGCACACACCCTACCCCTAGAGGGGGGGGAGGGTGGAATGCGAAGGACGTGACCAAACCCTACGCCTAGGGATGGGGGGAACGCAATGGGAGGAACATGCACATGTGGGGGGACATGATAAGCGCTAACCACGGTGAAGAGGTTGAGGAAGGGTGAAGAGGTTGGGTGAAGATGGGGGAGCAGGCTTTGTACCTGGGAAATTAGAGATTTTGGAAAGAGATGGCCCATTGGCCTCCATAAAGTGGTGCTCGTTGGAGTCCGCGCTAAACACTGCGTCATCGCATGGTGATTAGGTAGCCCCTCCAGGCACGTCTGATCTGGTGCTAAGAAGATATATATACCGAAAAAAGTAGGCACTCAGAAAGTGTGAGCAAGACTGCCGTGTTCGCGTGATATTGTAGGGTTTGGGCAAGGGCGTGCGCGCCTGTCTTGGTTCAAACCAGTAATGCACGATATTTGTCTTCGAATGCTGGGGCGTAGCAACCGTGCAGTGCAGCAGTTCCCTATACCCGTCCCCGCCGCAGCCCCGGGTTATCACGGGGGGGATAAACACCAACCCGGGTGCCCACCAAAAACCAGCGTTGCGGCGGATGTGGCGGCCCAGGGGGGGGGGGGGGGGCTCCCAGGAGCATGGCCGTACGCAATAGCCATTCGCATCGAGGGGCAGATTGGAACGGGGGTAGGGGGGGGCAAAGGGTGCACCGCGGTGGTGCGGGGCGGAAACAAAGCAAATAAAAAGCGTATAGCACCCAGTTTTCCCACCTCAGTACGAACTGGGCCTGACTAGGTTTCACTTCTGAAATTGGGCGGGTTTAGGAGAGTTCCCAATAGTACGGCCGTACAAATCAGCCATGCGCGGACATACGATCCCCGGGCATGGGTGGTCCACGTCCAAAGCCGGCCACCAACAAAAAAATTATGAAGTTATGGAGGTATGAAGCGGCAGCCGCATATTGCCCCAATCGATCGGGCACGCTCTAGTGTGCATGCGGGCTAAACGGGACTGCCCCTCTCCCCCCCCCCTCTGACCGCAAGCCGGAGGGACACGCACACACCCTACCCCTAGAGGGGGGGGAGGGTGGAATGCGAAGGACGTGACCAAACCCTACGCCTAGGGATGGGGGGAACGCAATGGGAGGAACATGCACATGTGGGGGGACATGATAAGCGCTAACCACGGTGAAGAGGTTGAGGAAGGGTGAAGAGGTTGGGTGAAGATGGGGGAGCAGGCTTTGTACCTGGGAAATTAGAGATTTTGGAAAGAGATGGCCCATTGGTCTCCATAAAGTGGTGCTCGTTGGAGTCCGCGCTAAACACTGCGTCATCGCATGGTGATTAGGTAGCCCCTCCAGGCACGTCTGATCTGGTGCTAAGAAGATATATATACCGAAAAAAGTAGGCACTCAGAAAGTGTGAGCAAGACTGCCGTGTTCGCGTGATATTGTAGGGTTTGGGCAAGGGCGTGCGCGCCTGTCTTGGTTCAAACCAGTAATGCACGATATTTGTCTTCGAATGCTGGGGCGTAGCAACCGTGCAGTGCAGCAGTTCCCTATACCCGTCCCCGCCGCAGCCCCGGGTTATCACGGGGGGGATAAACACCAACCCGGGTGCCCACCAAAAACCAGCGTTGCGGCGGATGTGGCGGCCGGGGGGGGGGGGGGGGCTCCCAGGAGCATGGCCGTACGCAATAGCCATTCGCATCGAGGGGCAGATTGGAACGGGGGTAAGGGGGGGCAAAGGGTGCACCGCGGGGGTTGGGGGCGGAAACAAAGCAAATAAAAAGCGTACAGCACCCAGTTTTCCCACCTCAGTACGAACTGGGCCTGACTAGGTTTCACTTTTGAAATTGGGCGGGTTTAGGAGAGTTCCCAATAGTACGGCCGTACAAATCAGCCATGGGCGGACATACGATCCCCGGGCATGGGTGGTCCACGTCCAAAGCCGGCCACCAACGAAAAAATTATGAAGTTATGGAGGTATGAAGCGGCAGCCACATATTGCCCCAATCGATCGGGCACGCTCTAGTGTGCATGCGGGCTAAACGGGACTGCCCCTGCCCCCCCCCCCCTCTACCCGCAAGCCAGATTATGCATAAACCCTACCCCTAGAGGGGGGGGAGGGTGGAATGCGAAGGACGTGACCAAACCCTACCCCTAGGGATGGGGGGAACGCAATGGGAGGAACATGCACATGTGGGGGGACATGATAAGCGCTAACCACGGTGAAGAGGTTGAGGAAGGGTGAAGAGGTTGGGTGAAGATGTGGGAGCAGGCTTTGTACCTGGGAAATTAGAGATTTTGGAAAGAGATGGCCCATTGGCCTCCATAAAGTGGTGCTCGTTGGAGTCCGCGCTAAACACTGCGTCATCGCATGGTGATTAGGTAGCCCCTCCAGGCACGTCTGATCTGGTGCTGAGAAGATATATATACCGAAAAAAGTAGGCACTCAGAAAGTGTGAGCAAGACTGCCGTGTTCGCATGATATTGTAGGGTTTGGGCAAGGGCGTGCGCGCCTGTCTTGGTCAAAACGGTAATGCAGGACATTTGTCTTCGAATGCTGGGGCGCAGCAACCGTGCAGTGCAGCAGGCAAGTGGTCCCTTTACCCGTCCCCGCCGCAGCCCCGGGTTATCACGGGGGGGATAAACACCAACCCGGGTGCCCACCAAAAACCAGCGTTGCGGCGGATGTGGCGGCCGGGGGGGGGGGGGCGCGGGGGGAGCTCCCAGGAACATGGCCGTACGCAATAGCCATTCGGATCGAGGGGCAGATTGGAACGGGGGTAGGGGGGGGCAAAGGGTGCACCGCGGTGGTGCGGGGCGGAAACAAAGCAAATAAAAAGCGTACAGCACCCAGTTTTCCCACCTCAGTACGAACTGGGCCTGACTAGGTTTCACTTTTGAAATTGGGCGGGTTTAGGAGAGTTCCCAATAGTATGGCCGTACAAATCAGCCATGCGCGGACATACGATCCCCGGGCATGGGTGCTCCACGTCCAAAGCCGGCCACCAACGAAAAAATTATGAAGTTATGGAGGTATGAAGCGGCAGCCGCATATTGCCCCAATCGATCGGGCACGCTCTAGTGTGCATGCGGGCTAAACGGGACTGCCCCTCTCCCCCCCCCCCTCTACCCGCAAGCCGGAGGGACACGCACAAACCCTACCCCTAGAGGGGGGGGAGGGGGGAATGCGAGGGATGTGACCAAACCCTACGCCTAGGGATGGGGGGAACGCAATGGCAGGAACATGCACATGTGGGGGGACATGATAAGCGCTAACCACGGTGAAGAGGTTGAGGAAGGGTCCCATCCACAACCCACGCCTCCTCACCGTCGCCCGTCCCACTCCCATGTGCTGACCTATTGCCCTTGCACCGCACAACACAACACTTCGCTGACTGCGTCCTGTGCTGCCTTTTGCGGGCCGCCCTCTTTACTCTGCATCGTCCGGGGGGCCCAGGCCCCTGAACGCCAAGCGTTGCACCTCCAATTGGATGGCATCCGAACTCCAAGGCAGAAAACCTCCGTCGGGGGGCTTGTAGTCCACCTGCACCACAATGAAATGCGGCGAGTCGCATGACACGTGCGGCGTGTGAGACAGAGGGCCTTGCATTCGCGAGATTCACCCGCCAGTGCCAGTGGCTGGGAGACGTATAGGACGTGGTGCAGAGCGTGGGAAGGCACACAACGGGCGTGGCATTTTGATTTGGGGCTTCCTGGCCGTGGGGTAATTAAAACGCGTAAGACATACCCTCACCTGAGAAAATCACCACACACACAAAGATAAATACCCTGAGAAAAATCCCCACAAAACTGCAGCATATCATTCTTGTCCTGTTTTGCCACTTGTGTCCCACTTTTTCCATCATGCGGAACGCACCGTCCCCAACATTGTGTTTCTGAGCGTCTGACACACAGAGTGTGCTCTCTGCACAGTGTTTTCAGTGCCCCATTATGACAAGTGTCCACAGCGATTTGAAGTCTGACAATGAATGAGGGTGACACCCCCTGCCTCACACACAGCCTCCCCATTGCGCCCCAATGAATCTCCTCCATCTGACGGCCCTCAGAAGCCACCGTCCCCAGTCAAACTCACCGTGTGAGCCTTGGTGTGCGAGCGGCGTTAAGCGCACAAAACGCGCAGACAGACCTGCTGTTCGAGGGATGGGCCGGAGGGGGGGGGTCCAGGCAGACAGAGGTGGGATGATCACCTGCCCTAAGTAGTACCGCAGCTTCTTCCTCCATTTTCGGCTTTTCTGGAGGCAATCTTTGAGCTGTACAACCCCCGGCAGAGCACCTGCATGAGGATGAGCCCTGTGCAACGCCGTGGCCTTTCCAAGTGACCGCACATCAGCGCCACAAGCAGACTGCAAACAGAGGCCAACAAGAAGTGAGATGCGTCGCTCAAGGCTCAAGGCCGTGATCCGTCTCGCTGTTCCATCGTCCGGGGTCCGGCAGACTCATGGAACAAGTGTTGTATGCCACACGGAGCTCCGAATGGGAGCCCCGAAACGGAACAAGGACGAACGTGGCAAAGTAGAGATGGATTTGAATTCCGAGCTTATTCGTGCACATTGACGTCCCCCCGCACGCCTGGGTACTCTTGCTCAGCCTTTCGCATGACCTCCGCACTAGCGTCAGCACGAGTGTTTGGGACTCCTCCATGTGTTTGCCTTGTTCTACTTTGCCTTGTCTGTTACTTGTCTTTGTCGGGGCTGCATCTCCCATAAGGCCGCGTCAGCCCCTCTACTCCCGACTGTCAACCACTACAGAGAGTCCCGTGCTGGGCCCCCACTCTGTGAGACCAAGAGGATTGCAGAACGCAGCGGTCCATGCGCACGAACAGTTTGAAGTAGTGAAGACGTCCCTGGGCTCGGCTATGCATGTCACAGCTCTTAGACTCCTTTTGCCCCCCTCCCCCCACCACCACCTCCCTTCCGGACCCATACTCCGTCCGGGTCCACTGGGATAGACACACCCAGAGTTTGCCTCTCCGTCACAGCCACACCAACTCGCCGAAGTGGCTCCCCCCTCCCGCGATCTCCGTGGGTATTGGGCTCAGAGCGCGTGTACTACGATGCGTGCCGAGTCCCGGAGTCAAGGCACGGGCCTCTGCTCCGGGGTGGTGAGCGGTACCGTCGGGCATGACGAGGTGGACAGCGCTGCCTTGGCCTCATGCCCATGTCCTTGTCTCCCCGTCTTGTTGCCACACCCACAAACGGTTGCGCTTGGTGAGATGCTGCGATGGAAGGCAACCATTGCTCGGTGCCCCCTGCTGCCTCCGATCAAAGAGGCCTCTCTCTCGCGTCCACTGCAGTGGATGGAGCCCACGGTCCACCCGCCGATCTGGGGCAGGATAGCAGCATGGCAAACGGCACACCGACAGGGTACGTTCTGACTTCGAGGAGCCAGGTCGCAATCCTGACGCCTGCGCCGCCTGGCGATGCACGCGAGTCGTGTCATACACCCACAGCCTCAGGCTCTGCACAGCTGGAAAGCCCGAGCGGCGGTGGGGGGGGGCAACAGGGGACAGAGCTGGAGACCAGCGAGCGGCGCGGTGATTGGACACTACGCAGGCCCGACCAGCCACGAAACACACCCCCATAATCGCGTTTAATGCGAGGCCACCCGGTGTCCTTGTACTTGAGGACGAACTCTTCGATTTGGCGCTCCAGCCCCTTGCTGCCCGGGTACTTGGCCAGCCTAAGGGCAGCGTCGGGGCCACAGATGCTCATCACCGTATTGAGAACGTAAGTGCTCATCTCTTGATTCGTCTGTGAAGAGCACAAAGCAGCACTGGTATCGAGCAGTGCCTGGGCACTATGGAGCACTTGCACTGGACGGCGCAGGGGCACTTGCTTTGGGCAGGCCCTAGGCGGAGCGGCCGTGCAAGACAAACGCGACCCCCCGGCCCCCTTTTCTCCAAAGCAGCCGGGATGCCCGGACATGGGGAGATCGGCACCCCATCGCCGGCGTTGGGCAGGGGGTTCATATCACTGTCTCATAGCCACTGGAGCCCTGAGACGGAGGGGGGGGCACGGGCATGAAGAACGGGAACATAACCAACACCCTCCTGTGGGAGGCATCACAGGCGTGGGGTCCGGGCATTCCAGTCCAGGCAAGAGGCATACATTGATTGGTTCCCAGTCACTTTGATTGGATGTCACCAGGGGTGGACATCGTTGGGGGGGTTTGGCACAAGGCCTCGGTATTCGGTTGTTTGCCTTTGGCGGTGCCTATCGGCCTCTCACAACTGCTCATTCTGACCCTCTGTGGGTCCGGACGTGTTTTGGTTGTGTCAACGGAGCCCCCGGATGACTTGTCCTGTTTGACTACTCCGGGGGTCGGCTGTCCCGGAGACGGGCTGTTGTTGACCAAATGCATCCAGACGCACACTCCGAGTCCATGCGGGGGTTCACCGACTCCAGCACTGACTGGTGCGCGCTGGGGCGGGCATCTGCAGGATCATTTTCCTGACAGGAGCTTCTAACCACCACATATAGTGGGGGGGGGGGGGGATCCCCCGCATCCCCCCTGTGTGACATTCCGTCTGGTTGTTGCTCCTTTACGGGGCCCTGGAAGGTCACCCGTTTTTCCCTTCGCATGCTGCGTCGGGTCGCTGCTTTCTGTCGGCCGCTGCGGCCGGTGCTCTTGCTGGTGTCGTTTCCGCGTTCGCGGAGCCCAGTAGTTGGTGTGTTGGGACTGTGCTGAATGTGGCGGGATGTGCCGTTTGCGTGTCAGCGGCGCCCAACAATTGGCGTATTGAGGATGTGCTGGTTGTTGCCGGGGTCGTTTGACTGTTTCTGCTGTCCACACACCTCTGTCCACAGGCCGCGCATAGCCTGCCTCGCTCCCCCCGATGACGAAATGAAAATAAATCCAACCCCAGTTCCTACTCACGTTGATTGGTTCTCACACGTTGATTGGGTCTCACCAGGGGTGGATATGGTGTGGTGGGTTGGGGGGGCGTCCCCGCCAACCCCCCCACCCAGTTCCCACTCACGTTGATCGGTTCCCGCATGCGGACACGAAAGGGCCTGGGACCCGTGGCCGGGGGATGCAGGGGGGCAAACCTTGTACGCCATCACTAGCGCCATGAAACCGCTGTGCTTCTGCACGGCGTTCTGGTACATCCCGTGGCACACGTCGCAGACGCGGTACATGCGCTTGTGCGAGCCCTCTGCCACCACGTACTGCATAGTGGTGCGACAGAGGGGGCTGCGCTTCCGTGAGTGGGGCGCGCAGAAGATCCTCCTGCAATGAGACCGAGGTGACTGCACTGGCAGTGCGAATGCAGCGAGGGGGCACGACCCGCGGGGCAGGCATGGGACGGACGCGCGTGCGTGCGTGTGTACATGTGCGATCCCTGCATCGAGGGTGGTTTTTTGGGGGGCGGAGGGGGACGCGGATTTAAGGGTCCAAGGCTGTACCGCGCCAAGGGCCGGTGGGAGGGAGAGGGGTGGGTCATTCGACCCACCCTCTGCCACCCCCGTCCGGTACGGCAGCCGGCAGGCACTCGCATGTAGGAGGAGGGTACCACGGCGGTCAAGTAGGCTGGCGCTCCAGAGGGGGGGGGGGGTTGACACAAGGCCTCGGTATCTGATTGTTGCCTTTGGAGACGCCTATTGGCCTCTCGCCGCTGCTCATTCTGACCCTCTGTGGGCCCGAGCGTGTTTTGGTTGTGTCAACGGAGCCCCTGGATGACTTGTCCTGTTTGACTACTCCGGGGGTGGGCTGTCCCGGAGACGGGCTGTTGCCCGTGCCATTGACCAGGGGCATCCCGATGCACACTCCGAGTCCATGCGGGGGTTTGCCGACTCCAGCACTGACTTGTGCGCGCTGGGGGGGGGGGGGGGGGCTGTCCATTGCAGAAGGCTGCTGCTGTCCGAAAACTGAAGGTGTTGTCCCTCAGCTCCCCCCCTCCTCCGTCACATGTACTCAGCCTTTGTGGTTCCCCTCTGCTGGCCACCCCTTTCGGGAGGAACACCACCTCCCGACTGCACCGGCCGGCGCGTCTTCCCCGTCCGCCCCCGCCGGGTGCTACGCTGCACAAGGTACGCTGGCCCACAGCCAAGGCAGATGTGTCGACCGGGGGCCGGCCAGGGCCCCGCAGACTGCCTTGTCGGCGATCCTGCGGTTGTCTTCGGCGATCTACAATCGCTGAGGATCGCTGCACGACAAAAAACCTTCGTTGGAGGTGCTTTGCGGCAGCTAGCCTTTGGGGCAGCTTCACTGCAAAAAATTGCTCTCTGCAAAAAATTGCGCGCTTTCCGGCGGCGGCCCACATTCGATCCCACGACCTGGATACGGGAGAGTCTTGTCAGCTCGTTCGCGAACCACCAGGCCAACTACTCACAACATGTCAGTGTGGTATGTCATAAGTACTTCAACGAACTGCAGTCCCGAATCCGGGTCCAGGAATCCAGGGTAGATGATTGAGTGTCCCAGGTGCTAACCACTACACTACGAACGTTGTCACGCCTTCGCTGAGGGTTAAGGCTCGCCGCCAACGATCTGGATGTCGCTTTGCGGTAACGAGCGCCAAATGAACGAGCGAAACCCTCGCGACGAGCGGCCGCATGGAAGCGAGAAATGTGTCCTGGCCACCACACGAGTTTTCGCGCGCTGATGGACAGTGGAGTCAGACCCAAATCGGCCCTGTAACCGTTAAATTGCTCTCTGCAAAAAATGGCGCGCTTTCCGGCGGCGGCCCACATTCGATCCCACGACCTGGATACGGGAGAGTCTTGTCAGCTCGTTCGCGAACCACCAGGCCAACTACTCACTACATGTCAGTGTGGTATGTCATAAGTACTTCGACGTACTGCAGTCTCGAATCGGGGTTAAATGATTCAAGGCGTTCACTGTCCATCATCGCGTGAAAACTAGTGTTGTGGCCGGGACGCATTTCTCGCTTCCATGCGGTCGCTCGTCGCGAGAATTTTGCTCATTCATTTTGGCGCTTGTTACCGCAAGCCCCACCGCACTGTATACCAGCGGAATCACCGTGTGTTTCCGTACTTTCACCTCAGAACGATGGGAACCCCTCCGTGTGGCAGGCACACGCGTGTTTGCGTGAGTTGGAGCCTCCACTCAAGCACTCCTCCCGGGGCTGTGGTCGGCGAGCGAACAAATGCTACAGGAAGGATGTCATTGGGAGCACGGGTCATACCCACACCGCCTGCAGTGGTGCCTTCTGCGGAACGCTGAAAACTCCCGGTCGCAGCCCGGGTACTGGCAGCGTGTGATCTCAGCGTAATTGATCCAGCGGCCCTTCCGGATGGGATCCCTTCTTCGGTCTTCCGCTGAGCGCGAGACAATCAGAACCGCGGACCCCTGTGTCGCTGTGTCGCTGCGTTCGTACACGCATGCACACGCCTGGGGCGAGGACCGGGCACCCACCCCTCCCACCACAGGGGCGCTACAGCGCAGAATGGTGGGCAGATGCAGATGCTCGAGAAATGGTCACTAGAACATGGTGCGCTGCCCCGTAGCCTTGCCTCATGGCAGTGCGCCACCCTTCTGCTAACAGTGGTGAACACCTTGCCCTGCCATTGCGTAGTTCCTTTGCCTTCTCCACCGGAACAACTCCCGGCAGATGACCGATCCCTCAATCGCTTTGCTTTTGCATGGGGTGTAAAAAAAGCTGACGTCCAAAAACAGAAGACCAACTTCAAAGCAGGGGTTTCACATGTCGCTTGCTGCCAAGCTAAGCCCCCACGCGAAGCACATGCACACCTGCCTTCGAGCCTTGTGGCGGCGATGCCGGCGTCTCACTGCTTGTGGAAACTGCAAGAGTGGGAGGGCGACTCCCTGAGCACGCGGTGGCTGCTCAGCGCATCATGGAGGACAAGCAACAACAACCCTCATGCACACCATGGCCCCATCTGTGTGCTTGCAGAGGCCTCGGAGTTCTCCGGGATTTTCTGCTGCATTCAGCTCTGTCCACTTGCTGCTTGCTGCGGGTGTCGACCTCTGCATGCAGTCATGGGCATTTTTAATCCAAGCAGCTCCTGGACCAGAACCATTCCTGGTCTTCCGTGACTGCGAGGTGGTGGTGGCCTTGTGGGGGGGGCAAACTGGGGTTGTTATCTGACTACCCAGGCGAACAAGGA